>PVJO010008451.1:0-15084 GCA_004026905.1 Hystrix cristata | reverse complement strand
TTGAACATTTTTTCATATGTTTATTTGCTGTTTCTACTTCTTCATCTGAGAAGTGTCTATTCATTTCAGCTGCCCATTTTTGAATTGGGTCTTTAAATTTGGGGGGGTCTGATTTTTTTGAGTTTTTTATATATTTCAAATATCAGTCCTTTGTCAGAGGAATAGCTGGGAAAATTTTTTCCCACTCTGTGGGCTGTCTCCTTGTTCTGTTCGTAGTTTCTTTTGCTATGCAAAAGCTTTTTAATATGATGAGATCACAGTTCTTGATTCTTTGTGGTATTTCCTGGGCAACTGGGGATTTGTTCATAAAGTCTTTGCCTACACCTATGTTTTCAAGAGTTCTACCTTTTCTATCTTCCAGCAGATTTAGTGTTTCTGTTTTAATATTTAGATCTTTAATCCATTTTGCTCTTAGCTTGGTGCATGGGGAAGGACACAGGTCTAGTTTTAATCTTTGGCATGTAGAAAGCCAGTTTTTCCAGCACCATTTATTAAAAAGGCTATCTTTCTTCCAGTGAGGGTGTTTGGCCCCTTTGTCAAAAATAAGGTGACTGAGAGTGTTTGGACTTGTTTCTGCATCTTCTAATTGGTTGCATTAGTATTCAGGTTTGGTTTTTTGCCAGTACTATGCTGTTTTTATTACAGTCCAGCTCAAATTTATAACATGTGACTATCTTATGTTATTGACTGAAAGAAGGGATTTGTACCTGCCCACAGGATGAGTTTATGGTCTTTGTAGCAATCTTGCTTTCCAGGAGTGCTGGTCTTCTAGAATCAGCCACTACAGTCTGCTGTGTCCGCTGCTTGTGTATCTTTCTGTGGCGGTCTCTGGAGTCACTAGCAGTCACTATGCATCTGCAGGCTCAAGCTGCGTCACTCGTGCCAAGAGCTGGCATCACAAGCCTGGGCCATGAGCCAGAGCTCTGGGAGAAAGCACCATCCACCCATCACCTTCTTCTTCTGGGCTGGTGTCTCCTTTTGCTTTCCCCGTGGGCTTCAACTCTTGCTTCAGATCCCTGTGGGTCCTGAGAACATGCTTCCCTCTTTCTTCTCTTCCCTAAATTGCTATATTCCAGGGTCTGGACAACAAATCTCAGAGAGGCTTTTTCTCTGCTTCTCACTGTTCTGCCATCTTCCCAGAAGTCGACACAGTAAATTTTTATACTTTCTAAAAATATGTCTAAGTATGAAAACAAAGCCACTGTTATGGCTTATTTCTAGATGTCTCCCCAAAGCCTCATGCACTCATAAGTGGGGCTTTTGGGAGCTTGCTGAGCCTTGGGTGTGTGATACTGGGATTAAGGGCATATGACACAGAATTAGTCCACTGACTGGAATTGGCACAGTTATGAGTGTGGCTAAATGGATTTATGGAAAACAGAAGCCCCACTTTGGGTGTGGGTTGCACCACCCAAAATACTTGTAGCCTGGATGGGATAAAAGGGAAAGAAAGGCTCACTGCTGCTGCTTTGCTACCTTCTGTCTGCCATGCCATGAATTATTTCTCCTCTGTGATGCCCATCTGCCATGTCACCCTGCTTTGGGGCCAGCTGACTACAGACTGAAACATCTACAAACTGTGAGTCAAAATAAACCTTTCCTCCTTTAACTTGCGGGAGTCAGGTGTTTTGTCTGGGCCATGAGAAATGTAGCTAATCCACAGTGAGGTGCAAGTGCTGGGTTAGCTATGTATTCCACAAGAAAGCATAGAAATTTATCAAGTGAATACACCCTAGAATACTCCTAATCCTGCACCCCAGTCATTAGATGACACAGATGGGCAGAAGCTTGGTGCAATCTCTATTTAGTTCTCAGCCAGCATTTGAAAGCCAGAAGCAGATAACACCCCAGCACCTCAATGTGGCTGTCTTTTCCTTGACAGGAAAATGTCTTAGAAGGAAAAAAACAAACAAACAAAAAAAAAACCACTAATCATGTCACACACTAGAGACAGAAATTAATTCTTTTTGTTACATTGTGTGACATCCTTTGTTCTTTAAAGTTGTAAACTTCCAAAAGTTATAAATTCAAATACCTCAAGCATGAGGATGACCAAAAGAGAGTAGTTGTAAGAGAACGTAGAGAGAAGCCACTTAAATTAGCAAAAATGATTAATATATATTTGCGGAAGTACATTTGTTGATTATAAATAAAGCGACTGAATATTTCTTGGTCAAGCACATTAATTTGTCACATTTTTTCCAACAACAGTGGAAGGATCTAACGTGACCACTTTGTTCTTGTGTAACTTTGTCCCTCCAAAAATCAGCATTTCACTGGAGAAATATGTGGTAGATGGTCTGCACTGAGGCGCCAGGAGCACAGGTAGCCTTGCATATGATATTCAGAGACGCACAGACTTTACAGGATCTCCTATCTGCAAATGGGTTGCTCCGAAAGAAAATCTGTACTGAAAAGCTACTTTGTCTGAAGTGTATATTAGGGAATATTTCTGGGGATTAATCATCTGGAATTAGATGTTCAATGTTATTTATTATAGTTTTCATTCTGATATTTTCTTATTGAAACTGAGAAAAAAATATATTGCCTGTATAAAAAATATACAAGAAAACAAATACACTTGCTCCTCACTGATTAATAATGAGGAAAATGAGGACTCTAAAGAGAACACATAACCTGATTTTAATTTAATTTTTTTAGTTAATAATACACTAATTGATCCAAAATTTGAATCAATTTGAACACATAATCTTAACATTACTACAAGTGAAAAACCTGAGAAGTAACATTACATGATACACACGTACTTGCAATGTTCACTTCACATACTCAACTTCAAATTTTTTCTAGACCGTGGTGTAGATTATACTTTATTCTAGAAAAATATTCATTTACCACTTTGGTGCTATCATCAGAAGATAAAAATTATAATAAAGATTGTGTCATATAAACAAAATATATTTACTTATCAGAAGTAAGTTATTAGAAATAACAAGTGAATAATATTTAATAAATTAAATTTCAGGTAAAGGCACGGTCATTTTTAGATTTAAATTGGTGATAAAACTTTTTCAAATACTCTATCCAGATCATCTGTCTCATCTTACCTATGCTTTTAAGGAATAAGATCAATAAGTGTTTCTTACAGTTATTAAGACTCGTCCACATTGACATATAAAGACATTAAGATCAATATTGAGATGGGATTTCTGTAATGAGAATAATAGCACAAATTTTTATGAAAAATGGCTTTTTTAGTCTATGGTCTGATTAACAACTGAAAGTGCTAGAAATGATAAGTATGAGTCAAATAGTAAGAAAATAGTGACATAGTATATTCCCATCTTCTGAAAGCAGACGTTAGAACACGACTCATGAACAAAAGAAATTATTTTAATATCTAGATTATTATTTAGATTGTGGAGTACTTTTACTTTTACTGTCAGAAATATGGGCTGATAGTTTTCTTGTTGTCTTTGTTGGGATTAAGGGTAATGCTGGCCTGGTAAAATAAGTTTGAAACTACTACCTCTATTTCAAATTTTGAGAAGAGTTTGAGAACTGACACTAGTGTTCAAATGTTTGTAGAATTCAGCTATGAAGCTATCTGGTCCAGGCTTTTGTTCGATGAGAATAATGTTATTATTATTTCAATTTCCTCCTTACTTGTTACTGGTCTGTATGTTTACATTTTCAATTTCTTCATGATTCAGTGACATGTCTCTAGGAACTTATTTTAATGACCATTTAACCCAATTTTCTAGGATATTGTAAAGTATTTTTACATTTATGCTTGTCATAAATGTAAATCGTGTTGTCCAATTTTACATCTGGGGTTATCCAATTTGTTGTACAACTATTCACAGTAGTCATACATGAGCCTTTGATCTTCTATGTTACCAATTGTATTGCCTCATTTTTTATTTTTTATTGTATTTATTTGAATATTCTATTTTATAACCTAAGTATTTGCTAATTGCAGAAAAAAGGATCAATAAACCTGAAGAAAGATCAAGGGAAATTATCCAGGAAAGACAAAAGAATGACAGTAAATATGGCTCAGGGACTTCTGGGACACCATCAAACAGAACGACTTCTGTCAAGTCCACACACCAGCAGGAGAAGGAAGACTGAAGTGACAGAAAACACATTCAAAAAAATAATGGCAGACAAAATCCCACATCTAGGGAAGGAAATAGAAATCCAGATCCAGGAAGCCCAGAAGACTTGTTGGACTTGATTAGGAATGGTTTTCCAACACAATAAAGGTTACATGTGGCAAGTCCACTGATGCTGTCCTATTCAATGCTGAAAAGTTCTTCTTCTGAGATGAGAAACAAGTATGTCCACTTTCCCAAATTACTTCTGTTCAACATAGTTCTGGAAGTACTACCCTGAGCAATTAGGCAAATAAAACAAACAGAAGACATCCCAATAGTAAAAGAGAAAGTGAAATTGTCTCTGTTTGTCAATATCATCATATACAGTTATAACCATAAAAACTTTACCCCAAAACTAAGAGAATGTATAAATAAATTCAGTAAAATTGAAAGATACAAAATCAACATAAAAATTAGTAGTGTTTCTATACACTAATTGAAATTAGGATTCTCTGATAAAGATCATAAGAAAACAATAGCATTGAAAAATAAAATAATTGGGAGGACATTTAACCAGATTTAAAAGACCTGCACAATGAAAACTATAGAGCACTAATCTAAGGAGCTGAAGAAAACACAAATAAATTGAAAGATATCCATGTCAATGAGTTGTAAGAATGAATATAGTTAAACCATGTGCCCTACCTAAAGCAACCTACACAGTCAATGCAGTAGCTATCAAAATTTCAATATCATTCTCCACAGTGACAGAAAAAAATTCTAAAATATGTATGAAGTCATGAAAGGTCCCAAATAACCAAAGCATTCTTGAACAAAAAGAACAAAGCTGGAGACTTATTATACCCTGATTTCAAAATATATTACAATCTGTATTAATCAGAACATTATAGTACTAGCAAAACAATGGCTACATTCAACAATGGAATAGGTTAGAAAGGCCACAAATAAACCTATGCAATTACAGCCAACTGATTTTCAACAAAGGTATCAAGAACACACAGTGGAAAAAAGACAGTCTCTTCAATAAATGGCTTTGAGAAAACTAGATATCCATACGTAGAAAAGTAGAAAAGAAGTAATGTTTGAATTTTTTTGCAATGATATGGTAGTAATTATCAATTTTTTAAAACTGGAGAATGGATGTTCCCCAAAAAGAATTTTCACCAAATACAGTTTTCCAATGAATATGAGAGAACACTGAACCATGTTGATGGACTAACTCACTACACAACAAGCCCAGTAGAGTGGCTCATTTTGAAATCAAATTTCAGCAGGCCATGAGATAGGAAGGAGATCCACAAATCTTCTGAGAACCACAAATGAATATTACAAACACATTACAGACTTCTGAGCACATTCTCAGTCTTTAGCCAAACCAAAGCTTGTAGAGCCTGCCCAACATAATGTCACTCTTGTATATTTAACAACGCAATTAAACCACTATTCTCTAACAATACAGTATTTAGTGAATTATGTTCCAGGATTTTGAAGACTACCAAATTGATTACTCTCTCTACAGATACACCCAAGATTTGATAGACAACAACAACCATGCAGATCTACACTCTGCTAGAAACAACCAAATCCTGCCAACATTTTCCACATGTGGTATGACTTAAGCCTCAATTTGATTTTCTAAATCTTTCCAAAATGATTCTTCATGAGCTAATGACTCCTAGAGTACAAAAGCACTCTATTTATATACAGAAAATACAATTGCATGTATGTGAAACTAAGCATCTTGATAAAATTAAGACTAAATTAAAATTTTTGTAGTAAGACATTAAATTTTTAATAAAATAATGCATATTTGAGAGAATTTAAGACATTGTTACATAAAATAAATGCATATTTTTAAAAGATTTTGTACCCCCTTTTGTTATTAAATCTGTAATACCATACATAATTAAAACTCCCATTAGAGCCATAAGATTCTGATGTCTCAGTGAATGATGTGTTCATTACACTTATAAATCGAATATAATAAGAACCTATACAAATCATTCAATGACATATTTTATGGAAAAATTTCTAACTTGAAATGCAAGGCTAAAATAGCCAGCCAAAACAAGAAGGTTCAGCTTTAAAATTCACTATTCTGAAATAGCACATTAAAAGTGAAAAGATAAATTTATAGGAAATATAATAAAAGATATTTGTTTCTAAACAATACAACAATGATGTAAAAATACAATTTTAAAAATACGAGTTTATTTGTAACCAAATAGCAACTTGTTAAACCTAGTACGAAAATATCAGAGACAACTTTGTAAACTAGTGTGAATGCATGATAAATAAGTAATAGCAATTATTTAACCATAAATTGTATAAGAAATTCACATATTCTTTCTTGAAGGAAGAAAGAAATGAAACATACTGTTATTCTGAGGCACTAGAAATCCCTTTATAATTCGACTATGGTTAGTACATAGCAAAATCTTCTGCAAAAAATTCAATCAAAATGTGTAAAATTCTTTGGGAAAAGGAGACTTGACCACACACAGGACCTAAGATGTGTCAAGTAAATGCATAGGACCTTACTTCTCTAATTTCATCTAGCCTGATCAGTAGTACTGACACCATGAAGTTAGTAATAATGCCTATTGGATACGCTAGCTAACTGAAGATCAAGAGGGAGAAATTTCCCCAAAATCATACAATTAGCAATCGGAGATATCTCACTGCTAATGCAATTCCTCCTGATCACAGACCAGACATTTTGTTTTGTAATATGTACACGTCTCAAAGGTACTTTCTACTCTCACTGCTGGCACTACCCTCTTCCATAATGTCCACCTACTCTCAGTGAGCTTCTAATTTCTATCCTTCGTCAATTCCTCTTCTTACCATAAGTAATTCTCTTCCTTTAGGTCACATTCTGATGTTATAAATGATCACCATTTCTGTCAGAAATCTAAATTATGTTCCGTATTTACATGATTCTTTATTAACATATGTTCCCTTTTATCTTTAAATAAAGCTTTTCCTTCCTACAGCCTCCCCAGCCCATTACAATCCAGTTTTCTTCCAAAGGCTGCAACTGCTCATCTTATATGCCTTTCACTGGAGGGCAACAGTGTAGGAACCATATTGCGTTTGGATTTTAAACAGCCTGAATCTAAAAGGCAAAAATCCTGATGTTCTTCCAGGGAGCAATTCCTCTGAGTCATTCCTGAGACGTGGCTTTGCCTCACTGCTCCACTGAAACATAATGATCTTCAGATGTCTCATTCCCTCAAAGGAAACATCTTTAATTGGAGAAAGTAGAAGAAAAAACAATTGGGCCAAGTTTTCTCAGAGGAGCATAAACTACTTTTCACAGCTCATTTATAAGTCCGTCCTTTCTCCTCCTCCCTTTTCCTCAATCCCCACAAACACACACATGCATCACTTTTTTCATAAATTACTCATTTATAAAGAAACCAATTTTTTTTACCAAAGTATTTCATAATTGCCTTTAAAAACTAGTGTTGTTACAAACAACGCAAACAAATAAAACACTAGAGAGCATTAGATGACAGCCTTTATGTTCCATTTAATGGAGAACTAAGCAAAGACCTCTCTCAGGACCATAAACACAGTCATGCTTATGTCACGAAAACAGAAACAAAATTAAATCCTGCATGTTGACTAAACTTTCTAATATACAATAGGAACCACAGTCACCTATCACCTACACCAATTCCAAAGCCTCCTGAGTCCACCCCAAATCTCCTAATGGCACTGACAGTCCACTACCCACACATGATATTTTGTCATGTGAATAATAACATGCAGTCCCAGCAACATTAAAATCCCACCAGTCTGCACAACCCTAAATGATGATCTGATTCCTGTGTACTCTGAAGTCTCCTCTACTAGCTCTCTGCTTTCCCCATGCACTTTCATACTAATGGCCTCCTCTTGAATTGATATGGGTCTTTTCTTCTTTATTTTCAGACTATGCTGCCACCCTTGGCTCCTGTGCTTCTGTTTCTTCTACATGGAGTGCATGTGTTCAAGATACCTGATTGGCTCTCTTACTAAAAACAAGTTATCTGATCATATTGCCTTGTAGAAAATATTTACCTAATCATTTTCATTAAGCTCTATTGCCTTATTCAGGATTCATTTTTTTTTTCCAGTCTAGAGATGCCCAACCCCCAGGCTACCAGCCTACAGCCTGTTAGGAACCAAGCCTCACAGCAAGAGATGAGAAGCTGGGTAAGCAGCAAAGCTTCATCTGTATTTATGCTTGTGCTCGACTGTTCATATTACCGCCTGAGCTCTGTTTCCTGGCAGATCAACAGCAGCATTAGATTCTGATGAGAGTGTGGACCCTACTGTAAACTGTGCAGGTGAGTGATCTAGCTTGGGAGCTCCTTACAAGAATCCAGTGCGTGATGATCTGAAGTGGAGCTGAGGCAGTGATGCTAGTTTAGGGGTAGGGAAGAATAGGCAGCATAGGGCACGACCTGGGGAGCTAGCATAATAGAGATAACTGCATGCTTACTCATGACGTACCGGAAAGGACTACCTTCTGTAGGACCGCTGAATACTATTTGTCATGTGCCCATAGCTTCTGTAAACCTCAGCTCACCTGGAAACTGAATGCTATTGCTATGTGCCCGTATCTCCTGTGAACCTTGGCTCACCCCAGAAACAAGGCTAAGACCCTGATCGTACCAATCAGAGAAACAGTTATTTTTAGAAAATACACTTACCTCTATAAATATAGACGAGGCAAAGACATCAGACTGAGAACTTCATCTTGAGCTGCTTCCTGCCATGCAGCTCGCTTGCTGTGTGGCACCCTCCCCCACCATCACCCTTTTACAATATTATCAGTAAAACTTCTGCTTTACTTCACTTCTGTTATGTAAATCTCTCATTCCATGTCAGAAAGACTTTTGGTTCTGAGTCAGGCTCATTTCACCCTTGCATTTCTGCTGGAGTGAAGAGACGAACCAGGAAAATGGAAGGTCTCTTCACAGGGAGACCTCTGCCTGACCCAACATCTTTTGCCAAAACCCAGGAGGTTAAATAAAAGACCTCCAAAGACTTCAGACATGGTCAGTACACCCAGCCAAAATTGGGGTGAACATAGGAGGACTCTGCCCTCTTCTTGGCTCACCCACTGAGATGCCCCCCATGACTTACCACAGAGGAATTTCCTCAGCTGAGCCCCTCAGTGGGCACAGAGGATCTTTGCGATGGGAGCAATGAGCACTAGTGCCAGCCGTTACAGAGGTACTCTTGCTGCACGTAGTGCTGAGTGGTGCCATGCTGAGACACCTACTCCCCAGAGGTATTGCCTTGGTCCCAAGTAAGGGTTAGACCCACCTGCAGGGCCATGGATATGGTGAGGGAGAAGCGGGAGTCATGGTGCCTCTCTGGGTGGCCACTTTGCCCAGAAGCTCCAGGTTATAGTCTCTTTCCTGTGGTTGCTGCTTTACTTTTACTTCACACAGATAAGGAAAGGTGACTAATCTCTAAAATTGACTGCTTTTTTTTTTTTCAAAAGACAAAACTTGCAATTGGTATTATAAAATTCATGTTTCTTTTTGATGGTGATCTGAAAACTATACTCCAATGTTGATTCACCTTTTCTGTCATGAAGAAGAACTACCAAAAGAAAACCTAAAGCCCTGGCAAGATAAACTGGTTTCTGTTCCCCTTAGAGTATTATATTTAATTAGAAAAAAATATTTAAATGGGCCTAAAGAGACCTGCTTTCCTCTATCTTTTATCGACCTGCTATTGATACTATGGCATCTCAAATTCTAACATCCTGAGTTAACTATAGCCTTGCCAACAAAAAAAAAAAAAATCTTAACTCTCCAGCAATTAATCATTCTGTCCCTCCTCAAACCAATTAAAAAGAATGGGAATGTTTGAGAATGTTGGGATGTGTTGCTTACCAGCAATGGCTTAAACAAGCCAGCCAGAGTGTTAGGCAAAACTATTACAGATCAGGACCCTTTCTGTGAGCCAAATTCCAGACCTTCTACCTCAGCCTGCCAAGTTCCCATGGCAGAGCTCCTAAACCATGGAGGGCAGAGCTTAGGGAATGAAGAATACTTCATCAGGGCATCTGAGGCCACTTCCTGCTGAGCGAAGTTGGGTCTCACCACCCAAGCCAGTAGCCTTTTGTCCTCATCCTATACTCAGGGCCAGGTTCCTAGGACACAGAGGACTTAGACCTGACAGATTAACTTCTTGTCCAAACCCAGTACTCAAGGACAGGTTCCTGGGACACAGAGTGTTAAAACTTGACAGGTTTCTGTTTTTCTTTTTTCTCAACACAGATGAGAGTTTAAAAAAATTCATCATACCTCCCTGGTCATCTTTAGAATGTTTACTTAAACACACACACAAAAAAAAACCAAAACCTGAAACTCCAGACTCTTAGAAAAAAGGCATAAATCCTTTACCACTTGGAGATAGAAAAAAATAACCACCACAGGTACCTCTAAATTTTAATATTACTCTTCAGTTAGATCTCTTTTATAAGTGAGAAAAAATAAAATAAAATGAAGTCCCTTATGTACAGTTTTTCTTCGTTCTCCACAACCATCCTAAATGAACCCCCGCTTGTTTAATAGATCCTGATTTATTTTTTAGCAGTTATGTCCAGTCCTGTTCCCTCGGAGAAGGCACCCTCAGAGGGAAAGAACTGAAGCCCAGCTCCACCCTAAATGGAAACAAACTCCACCCAGCCCTGGGAACTCCCCGAAAAGCTGCTTCTCTTATACATACAAGCATGGGGAAAATTACCTATCAAAAATTTACTTATGTTGAGTTAAAGGGTCCCACAGATAAATCTTGTGGTTTCTAGTGCCATGGCTAATATATTTAAAAACACATTCTGAGTAAATATAATTGTCGTATGTGCTTGTCAGTCCGTCCATATATGAACAAAGAGTTAAGTTCTCTGTGGGCCCATAAAATATCCCTTCTCGGAAAACAAAATGCTATTTAAAAAATGGGTTTTACAAATACAATGTCTATTGTTGCTTGTTTACAATAATTTAGGAGTTTTACTTTGGTTAAAGATAATACAAACACCTTAAAACATTTGAATGTTATGATTTGATTCTCTAGTGTCATCTAAAGCAGTTTGTTAGGATATAGTTAAATTGACTACAATTAAAAGGTGAAGATTTCTATGTCTAAAGCAATAATGTTTTCTTAACATTAAAATGCTCTTGGTTAAACTTACAAAACTAGATTTAAAAGCAAAAGGTTCTATATTTCACTACAATAAGGTTCTCATGTTCTCATCAATAGGCTTTTTGTTACTAAAAAGTGACCTTTAAGAGTTAGAGTATTTAAATGTTAACCTGTGAAATGTTTTCAATTAGCAATAATCGCACCTCGGGTAAACCTCATTGGCTACAATACTGCCACTGTGCAAAGCTTGAAATATTTTCAATAGTAAGTTCATGATGAGTTAAATAAAAAACTATTATCTTAGTTCATAACATAACTTATATATTTAAACATATACCCATGTAAAAACAAGCTATGCTGTTAATCTAAGCTTTAAAGTTGAGTTTATAGAGTTAAGTTTAATACAGGCAAAGTAACTAAAGACTACTCTCTTTTATACAATGCATGTTTAAAATGTTGAACACATAAAGTGATCAAAATTGGACATCTCTTTAAATCTGATCCTGACATTTGAACTTGATCTACTTCTATTAGTTTTAACTAAACAAGCATTTTGTTATTATTTAAGTGAGGTGCACTTATATGTTGGGTAATAAGTTTTTTTACAGTCATTCATACTGTTTTCTAAACTTATCAGGGTTATAAAAATGCCATTAATTATTATCAATATAATTTCACCTCATATCATATGGTACATATGTGTTTTCCAAGTGTACAGGCCTTTGAGGATATAAAACTAAAAAATATCTTTTACTGGTAAAATATATTTATGATGGTAAACCTTTTAGGTTCAAACATCTGACATTCCCTTACTTGTGTTCCAGCTATTTTGTGATAAAAGATACATGCCGATTCAGCATGAAATAGAAGCTAGATGATGTGCATATGTTTTCAGGCTTGTGTTTGTGTAATCGTTAAGTAATTATGTAATAACAGTTAAAAGTACCTAACCACTGTACAGTCCAGACAACACCACTCTAATGATTAGAGACAAAATATTAATAATCTACAAAATATATCTATAAACAAGTACATTCTGCTTAAATATCACTCTGTTAAGAAAAACTGGGTAAAAGATAACAAAGTAGATAGAAGCTTCTTTGGGTCATTTAATATCTTATAATTAGATAAAGATAGCTATGATCAAAAGATTGTTCTATACTAAGTTAAATATTTAAACATGTTTTTCTAGCATAATAATGTCATATTAAAATGTGCTGCTTTCAATCACAAGTTTTCTCTATAAAACTTCATAACTGTTATCTTCTGACATTCTACAGAGGTTTAGCTTCTGAGACGACCATGATTGGTAAGAAATAATGACTAGTTCCCTAGTCATGTTGTCGATTTCAAAGTGTTTAATATCTAGATAAATAATAAAATTAGACCTAGTGATATCATTATAATGCTACTATAACTAGCCCTTCTGGGTGTTCAACAACTAAGGTTTAGAAGACAGAACCAAATAACAGGGCCAAGAAAGCCAATATTTTGGTCCTGGCTCTCCAAGGTCAACAAGGACTGAGGACAAAAGGAGACCTTTCCTACAAGGTCCTACAACTTTGGTGAGTCACCCAACCTTCCGAGCAAGGAAACTGTTAGACTCCAGAGGACAATAATCAATCACTGCTCAGTGTGCTAGAAAGGAGGGTCACCAGAGAGACAAAATATCTCCCCAGTTTCCACAGAGACATGACCAAGCAAGATATGACCCATCCTGGCAGCTGACACTTACAGAGGAGTTGAGAGGATCTACACATGGTTTCACAAACAAATCCTGGAGAGTCTTAACTGCCCTTGATATTTGGAAAAGGTTAATTTTGAATTAATTTTAGTCTCTCTTTAGCTTGGTCTTAAGCACCCAGCAGGAAAGTTTCACTTTGACTTGGTTTTAAACAAAAAGGTATAAGCAAAGATATGAAAGTAATTATAATATAGACTGAACATAAAATGGGGGCTGTAATCACTCACTCTTATTAATGATTTCCAGTCACACATATAGATAAGTCTAAGAGCTGACTGGTTACAAATTGTCCTGTCCATTTTAGTGCTTAAGCTTTGGTCCTACATACTTTAATCTCTTGGTAAGATTTGTTTTCACCTAGAAACTACCAAACTCCAAGTGATTACACAGACCCCAGACCCACTCCAACCAGAAAACCTCTCTTTTGCCCTAAAACTTTCATTTTAATCAAAGCCTCAGATACTCAGGACATGAACAAGCAATGATGAAAAGGCCCCTACACAGTGATCCTCTCAACTTCCACTACAGTCAAGGTGACCAGACACAATGCCTGAATCCATCAGTCATGGGTGAAGTCATGGACCGTTAACTCAAGGGACAACATCAAATAAACCAGTTCTGCCACACTTGACCCAACACTCTGAGCTGACCTACACTTGTGAGCCTGTAGAAGATCACAAACTGCCCTTCAAAAGGACCTAAAATAAATGCTGTCATTTTATAATTTACAGACACCCCTGTTTCTAACAGTATGCCAGATCTATATGTCATCTCTTTCAGAATAGTTTCCCCTTAAGGTTTTCCTGGACTTTCTTTCAATCCTTCTCCCTGAGCTCCCCTGTGGCCAAATGACTTATGGCCAGTCGCTTGACACAGGGATCTTTCTCTGATCTTACACCTACACAACTTCACTTTTTCACTCTCAGGTTTTGGTATGATACTTTTATTCTTGTTGTGCTTAATTGGTTCATGTAAAATCAACTGTCTCACTCACTTCCTTTCAGAACACATTGATGCTATCAATGTACAAATGGTCCTACAGATGGAGGCTGCCATGAAACTGTCAACCTTTCTTTCACCAGAGCCATCTAGATCGCCCCCCGCCTGGCCTACACAACTTGCCTAGAAGCCCACCATCACCCCTAATAAGCAGGAAACAGCCAGAGCAGTCATCGCCCCTTATCTCCATCCTACAGCAGAGGGGAGAATGTTGGGATACTTAGGGAAGAATAGGCAGCATAGGGGATGACCTGGGTGGCTAGCATAATAGACGTAACCGTGTGTTTACTCATGAGGTACTGGAAGGGGTTGCCCTCTGAGGGACCTTTGCTATGTGCCCGTATCTCCTGTGAACCTTGGCTCACCCCAGAAACAAAGGCTAAGACCCTGATTATACCAATCAGAGAAATGATTATTTTTAGAAAACCAGCTTGCACCTATAAATATGCACAAGACAAAGACATCAGGCCAAGAACCTCACCTTGAGCTTCTCCCTGCCATGTAGCTTGCTTGCTGTGTGGCAGTGCCCCCCCCAACTTTTTGCAATATTATCAGTAAAACTTTCGCTCTACTTCACTTTCATTATCTGAGTTTCTCATTCCACGTCAGAGAAACTTTCCGTTCTGAGTCAGGCTCACCTCACCCTTGCATTCCTGCCAGGGTGAAGAGATGAAGCAGGGAAGCGGAGGGCCTCATCACACGGGGACCCCAGAGCCCCAGACCTCCGCCTGACGCCACACTAGTGCTGGAGAGCAGCTGCAAAAACAGATAAACATTAGCAGAGAGGTTTGAACAGACACCATAATAAAACAATTGCTTGCAAATTCATATCAAAACGCCTTCGGCGAGTGGCAAGTGACAACTAAGCCACGTCTGACAGCAGTCCAAATTGGATTATGGAGTAGCCTGGACCAGAAGCAACATACTTCAGGCATCCCATCAAGGTGTCTCCCGTCGCCCTCAAATGGGACTAATTATAGGAAAATAAGCTCAGAGCTCCCATTAATCTGAAGCGTAGTGAGTTGTATAATTATCTGATTATATATTATAATGCAATAAAATAGAAATAAAGTATACAGTAAATGTAATGCACTTGAATCATCCTGA
>PVJO010008450.1:0-75423 GCA_004026905.1 Hystrix cristata | reverse complement strand
AGCTCTATACTGCCCCCTCGCGGTGGCCAGGGCCACTTCTCCTCAGGCTAGAAACTCCAAGGTGAGGCGTTTCTCCCCTTCACATCCTGCGGCCAACCCTCCAAGTGCTAAACATAGCCCCACACCCTGCCCGCAGCTTGGGAAACAACAGGCTGTTTTTAGCAACATACATCTCAGGAAGGGCAATGGCCCAGCCCCAGCTGGCAACAGAACGTCCATGGCCTGAGGGTGTGAACCTACTTGGCAAAGTAGCCGGTGCCTGCAGGCTTCCTAAAAGCTCTGGGGTCCACTGCGACACAGACGGCATCTGGATCAGAAAAAGAGGGAGACCAGGAAAGGACAGAGCGGCACAGGTGGCCAGGGAGGGCCAGAGATGCCGGGACCCAGCGGCAGGACGTGCCACAGGAGGCCAGAAGAGCAGCCAGGGAGGCTGCACACTGTTGTCAAGACGGGGAAGCCTGCCCAGTAAGATGCAGCCTTTCCAACCGGACATGCCTTTTACACGAAAAGGAACAAAAGTCAGTCAGATCTGCTTCCCGCCTGGGCACGGCGGGCGCTGTGGCCCCTCTGGCCACTTCCCCCAGCCCTCCGCAGGTCTTGGGTTGGAGCTGGAGCTCTGGGCTGCCCTCAGACCAGCAGCTCCGGGAGTCTGCAGGTGCCCCGCGCCGTCACCTCAGCAGGCTGCCCCGCAGCCGCCTTAACACCGGCTCATAAACGTGACGCTGTGAGTTGGCACACGCGCAACAAATACCAAGACTATCCTGGGAATCCCTACTTGTATCAGCTTTTGTAGTCTAGAGCTTTCTGTGTTTTCCTAACAGGAACACTGACACAGTTTAAATGTGGAGATGAAGGTCTGAAACGGCCCCATACTTAAAGACAAAGTGACTTTACAAACAGCACACGCCCCATTCTGACTGTCCAGGTGTGCTGTTTGCAAGCATCTCACCTGATTCGTGAAGGGCCAACGTCCTTGCACACAGAGATGACACACAAAGCCGAAAAAGGTTTCTTTTCAAGTAAGAGCCACCCCTTCTAAACAGGGTGTTTAATATTCCAACTTTAGACAGCCTACATTAACATTGTGGTTTCATGTGCAGTATAAAATTTCTATTTACAAAGGATTCTCAAAAATGACTTCATAATGGTAGATCAAGAGGAAACGAGTTTAGAAATGGAATGATGTAAATCATAGGGGGTTCAGAGGCTAAGCAAATCACACACCCCGAAGCCTCCCCGGCTTTATGAAAGGAGCCTTTTTCCAGCCCCGTGCAATCCCAGCCCAAGGGAACTTGCACCGGAGAGTTTTCTAAACATTTCAGGTACACTTGAAAGCTGAAAGTAATTCTCATTTCCTATGCGGGATTAAGTCGTTTCCAGCACACACAAAATAGCAGTCATTCACTAACACATACAAAAAACACACCACCAGAAGGGCAAGGGCCTCGGAGTACAAAGGCACGTTTAAAAAAAATAATAAAGTGCAAAAGAAATGCATTTTCAATCCCCCCCAAAGCGTCCACGCAGCCTCTTGACCTCTGTATTTCTTATCTACTTATTAACCGATGCCTTTCCACCCAGAGTGTTTTCATTAAGGCAGCTAATGCACTTCCCGAAGTCCCCCCCGCCCCCCAAAAAAGTCCTGCACAAAGTCAAGCATGCCAAGACCCATTCATTGTGGCCGGGGTCCCAGGGCGGCTCCCGCGCCTCTACCCCGGCGCTGCGGGCCCTGCAGCGCCTTCGCGATCCTTCCGGGAGTCCGCTCCCGGCCGGGCCGCAGGCCACGCGCCGCGCACAGGCCCGGCGCGGGGAGCAGGGCGCGCTCCCCACTCACCGTTCTGCTCCTTGGTGCCGGACAGCTGGAACTTGCCGCTGAGGCTGGACTCAGCCCGGGTCCCGGGTCTCTGGCCGGCCAGGGCGGATGTCAGCAGGAGGAGGCCGAGGAGGAGCATTGGGCCGCCGGGCGCGGGCTCGGGGCGGCGGGCACGGGGGCGCGGGCCGGCGGGGCGCTCACGGCCGCCCGGGGAGCGCAGCGCGCGGGTGCGAGCGCCGAGCCTGCTCTGGCCGCCGAGACGCGCGGGGCGGCTTCCACATAATCCCATCCAAACTTTCTCCCGGAGCCCTCTTCTGTGTCTCCGTTTTTTGTGGTTTTTTTTGAAAAGGATCAAAGCAAAACCTGGACCTGAACCAGTTTCCCAAGGTTGAAGCGAATCCGAGCCGCGCGGGCGGGGTGGGTGCGCGCGGAGCAGAGGGGGTGGGGACGCGGCGCGGGGGGCGAGGCCCAGCACCTGTCGGCGGGGGACCCGCGGAGGGGCCGGGCCGGGCCGGAACCGGGCGGCCGGCGAGCGGTGCGGGCGCAGGAACAAAGCTGCCCGGGCGCGGCGTGCGGGCCCCTCTCCCCGCCCCCACCCGCGGGGGAGGGGCGGGCGGCTCGGGGTGCGCGGCCGGGGCGCGCCTCGGGGTGCCGGGCGGGGCGCGCGCGGACCCTGCACCCGGCCGCGGGCTGCGCGACCCGAGCGGCCCCGTCGCCTCCTCCACGCCGGGCGCGCGCGGACCTGGGCTCGGCGGCGGCTCGGCGCGGGGCGGAGAGGGAGGCCGGGCCGGCCGCGACCCGCGCTCGTCCCTCCCCTTCCCCACCTTCCCGGGCCGAGGGCGGGGTGGGGACGGCGCGGTCCCCGCGTCGCGGCCCGGCCCGCTGTGCCCGACAGGTGCGGGCCGGGAACGCCGGCAGCGGGGCCCCAGGTTTCCGTTCCCCAGGGCGCGACCCCAGGTGAAGAGCAGGCGGCAGGGGAGGGGGCCGCAAAAGCCCAAAGAAGTGGGAGAAGACTTCCTGCCGCCGCCCTCCCCCATCTCTGAAGATGGCACAAGTTAGTTTCCACGGGATCCCTGCTCCCAAGACTGTGCAGCTACCAAGGGCCAGAGTCTCTAGTCTGAAAGGAGAAGGGAAATTGAATCCAAGGATTTCCCTGAAGTTTGCAGCTCTCTGAAACAGGATGCAGAAACCAGACCCAGACAAGTGACCAACACATGACGTTCATTTAACAAACACAGTGCTGTGTTTGTAGAGTGTCTCTTCTAGAAGGCACCCTACTGGGACCTGGGGCCGCCCTGCCCTGGCTGGGCATCGTTAAATTATTATCAGGCGCTTCTGGGCGCCATGTCTAGGGACACCCAGAATAGTCAAGACTTTGATGAAACCTTTGTGGGGGCTCTACGGTATGGACTGCAGCAGGACTAGGCCGGCTGTCTGGAGTTCCTGGTAGCAGAATCGCCTTTCTCCCAGTAAGGTGGAGGAAACACCCAGATCCGCAGGTGACCTGTGCTACTGGGGTGCATGCTGAGACCCAGCGACCTTAGGAGGCTGTCTAAAATGAAAAAGTCACGGCAGCTGGGCCTGTGGTAGTGCCACGGGTGTGACAAGTGTTGGTTGCAGGACCAAGTGGAGTTTCCTGAATGCATAAGCACAGAGTCAGAAAGCTAAATTTTAAAAATTGAAGCTCTTTGAGTAATAAAAAGTCAAAATAAATGTTAAGCAAGTACCACGGCACACAAATCACAAGAGTCACTCACGCTTTGTTAAACAAGTCAGTGCAAACAGTCCAGCCGCACAGATGCTTGACCTGGTAGAGAGAACGGAGATAGGCGGCTCCCAAAACCCAGGCGTGGCTCTTGGACTGGGATTACTCCCGAACCAAACCGGAGGTGCCCTTCTTGCTAGAAATGCCAAGCCCTGTTTCCTAGCAGCCTGGGGCCCCGCACCCAGACCTGCTTCCTTGGAATGTAGACCTCTCCGGGTTTCCCTCTTAAAATGTAGGGGCTGGAGGCCTAGCTCAGGGGTACAGTGTGTATGTAGCATACTGAAGGCCCCGGGTTCAATCCTCAGCACAAAAAAGGGAAACTAGATAAAATCCTCCTGGAGTCAGCCTCCTCTTTGAAATCTTTACCAATGTGACTGACCCATTCATTGTTTTCTTGTTACCACTTCTATCTTCAGAGTGCTGAATATATAGGCAAATAAGGCCCCGTCTTTGACTGTAAGGAATTTACAGTTTACTGAACACAAGCTTTGTTATTTTTTTCAAGTTAGCAGCTTCTTGAGATCAGTGAGAATCCAGATTTGCACAATATGATCATTATTCTTCAATTTTTTTTTTAATTTTGTAAGTGCAGTTCTCCAATGAGGATTTTTTTCTACATGAAGCTGTTGCATAGCCATATAGTTGAGGCTTCTGACCACCCACACAGGGTGTGTTTGTGTGTGTGGAGATTTAATCCATTTGCTATCGGGGCGATGACTACTCTTTATTTTGTATCATTTCGTATTGGCTAGAACAGTGCCTGGAACAGGGGATAATAAATAAACACTTGACTGACTGACAGCTCTCTTTATTGGAGTCACATTTTCTCTGGAATTTGAGCAGGAAGGTTGGGTTTGAAAAGTTACAGATGATCTAGAATAATATTCCACCTCTGCATTTGACGTCATCCGTATTCTACAGATTAATTTGACAATGGCCTTATGAGTAAAGCCAGCCAGATGCTCCCGAATGACCCCTGGACCAAATCATATCCACTTTGGCCAGTTTCCTTGCACTCGCCTGTGGTTCCTTGAACTGCTCTCGCCCTTGGCGGAGTTGATTCCTTTTAACACTTTATCGTCTGCCCAGTCTTCCTGTTCCACTTTGCTTAGTAACCTTCCCTAGAAAAGTGGAACCCTGCAGTGAAAGTAAATTTCATGTAATCCAGAGTCTGTACAATTACCAACAATAGATGTTGAATGAACATGGCTTTATTTGGGCCTAAGGCATTTTCCCCGAGGAAAGGCGTCTGTCCTGCCAACCGAAAGAAAGTAATTTCAAACATTCTTTGTGGCTTTGGTGTTTCCTTAAACCACAGGAAGGAGTGGCCTTTCTCGAAGAACGCGTGAGGACAGATACCTATGATCTATTCCTGAGGAAGCTGGCGGGGTATGCTGGCTCCATCCCAGTGACCACTGGGGGCTAGGGGAAGAGGTGTCAGTACTAATTTATTTTTAAGTGCAATAAGCTTTAAACAAACTGCTCATTGACTAAAACGCTCAAAAAGGGGAAAACCATGGCCTCAGAAAATAATACAGATATCTTAATCTTCCATTTCAGTCCTAACACACACACACACACACACACACACACACACACAGACATGCATGTATACAAACAAAGTATAGGCTTTCCCCAGAATGTTTTGTGATTTTAGAGCCAGGTAATTGAGCATGAATTCCTAAAGTTCAGAAATATGTTCTGGCCAAATGCTCATTGTGTTTCCAGAAGGCCTGTCAAACAACAATTACATGTCCACAGAGAAAACGGTGGGCCTGGGAAGTCCTCATCAAGCAAAGAAGTGCCACAGACCACAGCAGGAATATTGGCTGTTATTGGGAGAAGGGGTAGCAAATAAACACATGAAATACAGTGGTGCCTCGGTTCACCTACTTAATTCTTTCCAGGATTCTGGTCACAAACCAAGTTGGACGAGAGCAGAATGAAATCCAATGGTTAGGGTCCTCAGTGGTGAGGGTCACGTTACCAATGGGTAGGGTCAACGTCGGCCTCATCAGGGAATTTGATTGGGTTCTCTGTCTTCCTCTTCTCTCCCCACTTTCCCCATCTATCCAGTCTTCACTGACCCGGGAGATGCGTGACCTGCTCTGTTTTGAAATCAAGGCTTGATGCTCTGACTTTCCAAACTACAAATAATAAAATGTGCCTGTTCTTAATGTTTATTCTTCCAGCCTCAGAGGGCCCTTATCTCTTAGCATAACCGCTAATCTGAGAAAGGTTTACCTGCTTTCCTAAGACCCTGCTCTGAAAGGGGCAGATGTGTTTTGGTTTTGACCAAGGAAATGAGAAGTGGGAAGTTGGAGATGAGCAGGCCAAAGACACTGGTTTTCTTTCTGAAATCATGGCTGAATATGCACAAGTTTTCCCAAAATCTCAGATGTGCTTGTCTGACTCAGAACTCAGAAAAGAAAGATTCAGAAGCAGCCTGAAAGAAAGGGCGACAGGGAGAGATCATTTCGCTGGGAGGCGGCTCCAGGAACCATGTCTGGCTTTACATCTAGCAAATATTACAATGTTGATCTAGAAATCTTCTCCGCTGCTAGGCTTTCTCCTTACATCAACTTCCGTGAGCTTCAGGGATAATAAATATAACATTGATTTCCTACCAATTCAAAGGTTTCTTCATGACTAGCAAGAGAAATGATGAATAGATGCTTCTTCCTAAATTTACCCCCCAAAGTAATCCCATTTTATTTATTATAACAATATATATCTTGTATTATGGTTTGAAAGAATTTCCACTAATAACCAAAAATCAGGGGCACGTGTCGAGAATTTTATTGGATGCAAGGAAAGTAAGTAAACTATGTGCGATATCCACGTTTAACGTTTAATGTTTGGCTGGTGTCATCCATAACAAACTCCAAAGAGGTGAAGTGCGGTCCCAAGTGGAGTGTCAAGCGACAGATGCAGCCAGCATACATGATGGAATTGTAAATAACCAGGAAATAATATTGTTGTTAGCCAAGAACAGATGGCCAGTCTCCTACTCTTCTATAAAGTCACGGCGGAGGAATGTGAATCCATAAAGCCAGAGCAACCCATAAAAATGTGGTTAGCAACCCGACACTGTGTTTGGCCTTATCCTAGAGCCGATGCGATGTCATTTTTCTTTGCCTCGCATTCATTTGAAGGATGTGAGGTTGCTGTCCATGTTCAAACAAATCATGGTACAGAGGACAAGTCACAGGCACAGATCTTCCTTTCTCAAATAGTGACCCTCTTATTACTGAGGTCATGGGAGAAGGACCCTTTTACTTTGTGAGCATTGTTTCAAGTGCAATCCTTCCTCTGGCCTCTTGCCTTTGTAAAAGAGGTGGACAGTCTCGGCCCACTACTTTAAGAATGTAAACATTAAAAAAGTGTGGCAGCGTGGTGTGTTGAAATGGCACTCTGCATCTCATGAATATGTACAATTGCTATGTGTGGGTTTAAAATTTTAAAAATAGAGTAAAAACCTGTTGTTGGCTAGTGAAAGGAAAATGCAGCATAACAATATTAAAAGTATCCTGGGTTGATTTTGAAGTTCAAGATGGATCAAGAGATTTTTAACACTCTATTACGATTAGTCCTATTTGCTGCCTTTGTCATCTGTAAAATATTAAAAGTGCTCCTTCCCTTCTAAGAGCAGTCTTGGAAACATTTTTAATGCATCATTTTTCCCCAGTTTTATTTTTGTCAGTGCAGTTTGCATGTATGTTTACCCCCTTATCTCCTGTACCACCTTGTTCTTTCTCATCAGCTGGATCCTCTTTCGATTGTTCTCTGTGGAATTAGGAGGGAGAGAAGCCTGTTTTCCTGTTACTGACAGCTCGAAATGATTTACACTTAAACAAAAGCAAACCCAGCAAAGTAGAAGTGAGGAGAGAATTATTCACATTCACGTTTATTTTTGAAGCATCTGGCATGTCGCAGGAACTGTAGACACATTCAGTTATATTTTCTCATTTCATCTTCCCACCAATCCTTTGGTGAAGGTCATAGTTTCCCCATTTTAATGCTGAGAAACTGAAGCGATGGAGGAGCATTAATTTTCCCAGAGGGACAGTATTAGTGACAGGCGGAGTTAATGTTTGACTCCAGGTCTTCCCCTCCTGGTCTGAAGCTTTCAGTTTGACACCTTTACTCCCTGGACTTTAGACAGAAACGTTTTGACTTGAAGCTTTCTTACGTTTCTCTTCTTACTTTTCTTAACCTGGGTTTAATCTGAGGCCTTCTCTGTGGGCTACTGCCTCAGTCAGCTTTTCATCTCAGAGAACAAATACCTGAGAAAAACAGACTAGAGGAGGAAAGTTTTGTTTTGTCTCACAGTTTCAGAGACTTTAGTTCTTTGCCAGCTGACTCCCGGCGAGGCAGACCATCGTGGTGGAAGGGTCTGGCAGAGGAAAGCTGCTCACCTCATGGCAGTCAGGAAGCAGGAAGAAGGCGAGAGAAACAGAGAGGAGGGGCCGGGAGCAGACAGAGTCCCCAAGTTCCGCCTTCACAGTCTACTTCCTCCCTCTGGGCCCTGCCTCGTGCTTCTGTCCTCTCCCTGTGACCCCGACCTCCTCAGTGATCCGGTCACCTCTGACCAAGCCTCACACAGGACTTCTGAGGGATATTTCAGATCCAGACCCTAGTAGCTAGGGAGACAAGCTTCCCACATACTGAAGAGCACTAACTGAGTACCAGACAGCTGCCTCTCTGGGACAGCCTGAAGAAAATGAGAGAGAATGACTACGGGCCACTGTGGTGGGTGGTGACTAAGGCTGCATGTGGGCCGGCGTGCGTCTTCCGTCCATGAGTCATTCAGCTGATGCCTCGTCCAGCTGTCTGTGGCACAGTTAGGTCAAAGAATCTGTGTCGTTGTCTCTGAGGACAAGAGAAAGAATTACCATTCTTCCTTTCCTGCTCATGATTGCTACTGTATGGAAGCATCACAGCTGGGAAGAAATACACTCTTTTCCCAGTTACGCCATTTGAAGAATCAATTTATGATTAACTATGGACGTCAGAGTCCAGGCCTCTTTTACTCACGCAGTCCCTATAAGCAGACCTCCCTCCACATGTTTCTCATTGCAGATTCTTGGTCCAGGGCATTCTTCAGGGGTACGGTGAGACAGACTTGCATTTCTATTGATAACTTCACAAAAGCATTTTAGATTAGTTGGAGTTACTCAAAGCACAAAGACAGCGATGAGAACTAACTAGTGACTTGTCCAGCCCTCCAACAAGCACAAGTCTTCAACTGAAATTCTAATTCCATAGATTGATTCCATTTGGAACTGAGGGCATATATACACCAATGGAATAACCCTAAGGTGCCATTTTGTGCACTGTATAGCAAGCAGAAAAATTATATTTTCCTTCATGAGTGGCTTTTAAAGCAGATAAAATCAAATAGCAACATTTAAGAATTGGCTACTTATCATAGTTACTATTACTCATATTTATCGGGTCAAATGATTGTGCTGTTTGTAAAAAAACACAGTATCTGGAGAATTCAAAGTACTTCATAATAACCTTTCTTTCTGCCTCCCGAGGTTTTCTGTTTGGAGGTGATTATCAATGTATAAAACACATTCATGCTCTCAGCTGCACTAATGGGAAAAAGTCCTTCAGAATCTATTTAGTCCAGTATGGGAATTATCTATTGCTTTAGTAGCCTACCTACTTTGAGTTTATGTCTTGCAGAACCCAAATCACTTTTTAAAGCGATAAACTAAAAATTTATAGTTGGATAAACTTTCGGAGTACAAAACAATGCTATGATCTAGAAATACACTGTGGAATAATTAAACCAAGGTAGACAACATATCTTTCATTTCAAATGTTTAACATTTATCATGGTAAAAAATTGAAATGTACTCTAAGCAATACTGGCATGTATAATTCTCTGTTATTAACTATATTTATCATGTTGTGCAGTAGAAAGAAAGAACACACCCTCCTGTCTGAGACGTGGACAGTGGTGACGTTTCCTTGTTCCCATGTGCCGGTCTCTGTACTACCGTGCTGTTCTCTGCCTCTGAGAGTCTGTTCTAGATTCCACACATAAGTGAGAGTCTATGCTATTTGCCTTTGCGCACCTCTTTATTTCATTTAAGATAATTTTTTCCAGTTCCATCCATGTTGTTACAAATGGCAGAATGTCCATCTTTTCAAAGGCCAAACAGTATTCCATTATGTGCATATACCATATTTTTTTAATCATTCATCAGTTGATGGATGCTTAGGCTGATCCCATAATTTGGCTATAGTTCTGCAACAATCATGGGCAATGTAGACATATTTTTGACAAGCTGATTTCAAATCTTTTGGGCAAGTAGGAATCCTGGGTGTTATGGTGTACGCCTGGAATGGGCCCTCCAAAGCCTCGTGTATTCAGAGGTGGGGACATCATACTCCTCAGTGGACTACTGCACTCCTGATCTCTAGCTAAATGTGTTGTGGGGAGGTAGGACCTGGTTCAAAGGGGCAGCTCACTGAGCATCACCTAGAAAGGTACCTCTCCTTTCCTCTTCCTCCCCTCTCTCTCTGCTTCTCTGCCCCTCTGCTGCCTTGTTCCTGCCTTTGGAACATGAGCCATGGACTGAAACCATAAGCCAAAACAAACCTCCTCTTTTAAATTGTAGCTGTTTATATTCTGTCCCAGTAAAAGAAAAGAGACTAAGACACTGAGTCAATGGTAGTTCTATTTTTGGCTTTCCAGGAGCCTCCAGTCAGGTTGCCCTAAGTCCTCGCCATTTGGTAAAAACTATTCTGAGGACATGGAATATTTTCTCACTGGTTTTACTTTCCATTTCCCTAATGGAACTGAGCCAGGGAGGTTTTGTAACTCTCACAAGGTTACAGGGCTTGGAAGTATTCTTTTAACTTTATTTTTCTATTAGGAGATATTTGTCATACATATTGATCACACTCATCATAGGAAATTTTTACCTGTACATAATATATCTTAATTTATTTTTCCATTCCCCTCCCCTCCCTTCAACCCTTCTTCCACTTTCTATTTACAAAAGCCTTTTTCCTTTTTTTCCTTCCATTCTTCTTTTTTCTTTTTCCCTTCATTCCCTTCTCCCTCCCCCTCTTTTGCTCATTTTCACATTTGAACATGTTCTTCCTACCTCCCATGTCTATTTTCCATTATATGCTCCTTAATTACCTTTTGGGTTTCTCACACAAGACAAACAATGTGACATTTAAAATTGTGTGTCTGATTCATTTTATTTAAGAGTATGGTCTCAAGTTGCATCCATTTTCCTACAAAGAAGAAGTTTATGGCAGAGTAGTACTCCATTGTATATAATACTACATCTATTCATCTTTTGATGGGCATATAGACTCTTTCCAAGATTGAGCTATTACAAATTGTGCTGCTATAAACATGGGTATACATAGATCACTACGGTATGATGCTCGTAACTCTTTTGGGAAGATACCTAGAATGGGAACAGCTGGGGCAAATGGAACCTCTAGTTTTAGGGGGCATTTCAATTCCTGATTTGAAGTTATACTACAAATCTACAGTGATAAAAGCAGCATGGCACTGGCAAAAGAACAGACCCAAGGGTCAATGGAACAGACTAGAAGTTGCAGAAACGACTCCAAGCACCCTGCGCTACCTTATCTTTGACAAAGGGGCCAAACACCTTCCCTGGGAGAAAGTAGCTTGTTTAATAAATGGTCCTGGGGAAAGTGGCTTTCCACATGCCACAGATTAAACTTAGATTCGTGGCTCCCACCATGCACTAAACTAAAATTGGAATAGATAAAAGATCGAAGTATTAAAACAGAAACAATCTACTAAAAGATAAAATAGGTAGAACTCTCAAAGACATAGGTGTAGGTAAAGACTTTATGAACAAAACCCAAAACCCAAAATGCCCAGGGAAATATTACAAAGACTCAACAATGGGATTTCATCATATTAAAAAGCTTTTGCACGACAAAAGAAACCACCAACAGAGTGAAGAGACAACCTATGGAATAGGAAAAAACATTTTACCAGCTTCTCCTCAGACAAAGGACTAATATCTGGAATATATAAGGAACTAAAAAAAAAAAAAAAATCAGACCCCTCCCCCCAAATTTAAAGACCCAGTTCAAAAATGGGCATGGGAAATAAATGACATTTCTCAGATGAACAAATACAAATAGCCAATAAATATATGAAAAAGCTCAACATCATTGGTCGTTTGAGAAAAGCAAATTAAAACAACAATGAGTTTCCATCTCACTCCAGAAAGAATGGCCGTCATCAAGAATTCAACCAATAACAAATGCTGGCGAGGTTGTGGGGAAAAAGGAACCCTCCTGCACTGCTACTGCGAGGGTAAGTTTGTATAAGGACTATGAAAATCAGTCTAGAGAGTCCTCAAAAACTAACACATTCTGGAAGTATTGAAACCACTTGGGCATATTGGACAAACCCTTGACGGTGTTGAGTTAGGTTTTCCATTATTGAAGCCAGAGTTTAAACTCAAGCATTTGCTCCCAACAGTGGGCTCTTTCAGACTATGTTTTCATTGTCCCATATCATCTGGAACAGTGACAAGGATACAGTTGCCTCAAAGAAACCTTTCAAACTTATTACAGGTGTATTTATACTAGGCATTTTGTGTTTACTTTCTAATTCCACACACTTCTAGTCATTGGTATGTAATTTAAAGTTCTACTGCCACCATCAAATCACATATCATCCTGATTTGGCATGATATCAAAAGGACAGTGACAGAAAGAGGCATCCAGTGAATGAAGCCCTTGCATTATCTTGATTGAGTACAATTTTTAGTGGGTCTAGAGATGAGAAATGCTTTTCTTAGCAATAAAACCTTGCCGTAAAATCACCACTAAAGCATAGATGGTTCTGACAGCTTAGGATGGAGGATGCACATAAAGTCCATTCAAATACACTTCTGAAGGACAATAGCAGGAAAAAGCAAAGTTACTGCAATCAGTGGGTGATTTTTTGTGAAATTACATTTTGTTGCCAATAACTTTAAAATTATCACAGACTTTACAAGAAGAGCCCTGTATCAGAAACATGAATGCAAGCTATTGGGTTCAAGAAGTTATAATGTAAGTAAGAATACATTGCTGCTGTTTTCAGCCAGTTCTCCCCTACTTTGAGCATCCAAACAATATCCATTTGCTTTCGCTTCCACCTCAGATATAACCCATCTTCTCACATGATCTGCACCCTGCAGAAAGGCCTCCCAAATGCCTACTGCCTCGTCCCCCTTCACGTTCCTCCAGACTGTCCTCACGCCGCCAGCTTGATCTAGCAGGACCAAGATCTCCTCCTCCGAAGGTCTCCATCCACCTTCGCCTGCGAGATCAAACCCACTGTAGCAACGATCTGCTGGTCCTCAGGTGCCCAAGTCTCACACTTTCTTGTGTCTTGGAACTTCTGACACACTACAATTTATGCACTTAAATCAGAGAGTTTACTTCAAGTTTTATACTCTCTCCATGTTGAACACAACTTAAGGTAGAACTTGTTCCCTTCTATTTAGTTTTTCTTTTCATCTTTGCTTTCCCGGAACTTAACACTTATAAAGCGACGATGATTAACGCTCCCCGTGCCAGGTAACATTCTGAGGCCTTCAGAATGTTCACTGCGTCATTCACACAACACATGTAGGTGCTGAATGATAGACAATAGATTTTACAGATTTTGACCACAACGGATAGTACAGAAGATGAAAGTAAGATTCTGAGTGGCCTAAAAGTTCGCCTAGGTCATGCAGTAGTAATCAACCTAACTGGGTTTTGAACTTGAAAAGGCAAACTCAGGAGTCCAGGCACGCAAGCATTCCATCACGTGTTACGGTTTAGACCAGAAACGTCCCCCAAGGAACACATGTGTTCAGAGGTGGGGCTTTGGGCGGAGGTGGTTGGATCGTGGGTGCAGACCTCACCCATGAATTAAGCGATAGCTGAATGGGTGGGTGGGAGGCAGGCACGTTGGAGGAAGTAGGTCAGAGGGACATGCCTTTGGAGGGCATAACTCTTGCCGGCACTCTTCATTCATGCCTTGTTTTTCAGCCATGAACTAAACTGAGCAGTTTTCCTCCAGCAGGCCCTTCCACCATGATGTTTCTGCCTTTGAGTCCGCTGGCCACAAATGGCAACCTGCACAACTGCCAGTGAAAACAGGCCTTTCCTCTCTGAAGTCGTTTCTGTCAGTATTGCCCGTGGTGGGAGGCTAAGACAGAAATTATTCTACCTCCTTAGTAGATAGAGGACGCTCAACTGCTATTTGTAGGCGGTATAGAATTCCAGTTAAGAGCCACACCCTGGACAGAGAGATACAAAGTAGCTTCCTGGCCACCTCCAGCAGAGCACACATCCATCCACAGCCCCCCGTAACTCTGCCTTAGAGTCTCTGCCACTGTGTAGTTAACCAGGGAACCTGCTCAGGATGTCTGGACGATGTAAAGAAGATGTGTGCGAAGTCTTCGGTACGGGCCCTGTATGTTTTACATACGCAGCACATGTATTCAATTGTGTATTTCCGTGAATTGAACTTTCTTAGTTATGAGATATGTTTTCCTTCTGTTTTAGTATTTCTGAAATTGAATTTTAGTCATCTCAGTTCCCTGCTAAGTTGCTCAGAAGCTTTTTTTTTCCTCCTCAAAGACTGCCATTAATTCAATAGGTAATTTTATAATCAATGTTGTTTTAAAATCAGCAGAATCTTAAGTCATTTTTTTGACTATATAAAGACAGCTTTTCCTGTCCTTGCTCCTTTTCTTGCCATCTCTAACTATATAATGCCATGTCTCTCACCCTGCTAAAAATTGTACAGGATGACTCCTTAGCCGCACTGCCCAACAGCAATGGGCACATTGTCTTCTGTCTCTGTAACACCTCCTCTCTGATACTGATTATAGATTTCTGATGGCAGAAGGTTTGCTTTCGCGATGCTTTGGTTTTTTATTTGTTACCCTCTCCTGCTCCGCATCCCCTCTCCAGTATCTAACACCATGTATGTGTCATTTCTGTGTTTGTGGTGTGCTTTAGTGTGTTGAGTGCAATTAACAAAACCGCAAAGTTACCAAATGCAGTTTCACGCATACCAAATCTTCATGGAAGAAACATAGAAGGAACATCAGCTCCTTCAGAAATAACTGGGGTGACTGGAGCCATGTGGGGCTCATTTGCCTACTTGCCTGCCTGTCAGAGTTGGAGATGGAGTAAAAGGAAGTGCAGAATCGTGGAAAACACTCAGAACTGCCTGAGTTCACACCTAAATTTAAGTGAAAATTATGCATATAATTTTATTTGGTGAGCTGCAAAGAAGACAAATAGGTATTTCCAAAGTGGAAGCAATGATGTTCCGTCTTTCCACATATAGTGTTAAAATTCATTTTAATATTACAAGGCTCTTTCTAAGGCCCAGCAAACAGCCTGCGCTCGTGTTGTCTGACTGGCTCAAACAGAGTTAATTCTTTTGGCTGGAAGACACTTACATAACAGATGGCTCGCATGTCTATTTAATAGCTGCTTCACCCACGATGTCATCATTTTGGAAAATAACTTCTAAGAAAGTAAGTTCTTCATGTTTTGATAATGTGATGTCAAACGCAATTCTAATTTTTTATTTCAAAGTTTGGATGTTTCAGTTTAAAATGTACATTTGTGTGTGAGCACATGTGGTTATTGGATACTAATTACTATTTCCATCTGGATAGAACAAATTTTAAGCACCACCCAAGTGAATGGGATGTAAGTGTTGTGGTTTTATGTATATTTATATCTACAGGAAACTGATTAAATAATAATTCATTTTGCATTCCATGTGACTTGGGGAATTATTTTCAGCTCTGAGTGACTATCTTAAAAAGTAAACAACTTTCCCCTATCTATGAACAATTCATTACATTGAATACTGCATATATTAGGCAGTAATTTCTATTTAACACCTTTTAATTATTATTTAACAGCCGCATGCACTCACACACAAATAGACATTTTAAACTGGTAACATACAAACTTGAAAAAGTAAAAGAGCATCTCATTTGACATCACACTTGCCCAGCATGTGTGAGGCCTTAGATGCAATACCTCGCCCTGCAAACGAAAAGAAAAAGACAAAAACGAGACCCCCCAAATGTACATTTGCTGAGATTTTACTCTAAGACATTAATTGTGCAGTAATAACAAACTGCTTTAATGAGCTCAGATAAAATACGATTACTTAAACATCCTTCAAATTCATAAGTACTTATTCTACGTAGTGTCACATAAAATATTATTCATGACGATTTTTCTTGCCCTTCAGTTGTCTCACCTGGCACGTTCTGCACACAGAGGTGGCTCACTGGCCGCTGGCCCCGTGTGGTGTTTTCACTGCTACTCTGTGCAAACGTCCCTCGTGAACTGATCAGACAGAAAGCCTCACAGGAGAAGGGAAGCACATATTTTTGAAACTAGGAATGAGTTTTCATCTGTAATTTAATTTTGCAAGTTTTAAAAATGTTTTTAAACAAATTGTTGGTCCAGATATTAATTTATTGTACAACACCATGGTAAAATGGAAAACGTTCACCATCAGAAATTCTATATTCTACTTTAGGTGACTTTATCACAAAAAAAAAAGGAAGGAAAAGAGAATGCTTCTGTTTTTCAGTTTCCACCACTGCAAAATTTGAAATTTACCTTGTTGATTTCAAAATACTTTTAATTTCCAATGTTTTGTGATTCAATATCCAATTATTATTTTCTATCAGAGTGCCTCTCTCTCTCTTTCTCACTAGATAGGAAAAGGCCAATAGTGACAGATATAGATATGAATATAGTCTCATATTCTCTCTTATGGACAGAATTGTTAAAGACACACCTACCTGGGCCTTAAAGATGTTTCTGGCTGAATATGCACAACTCTAAAAATATTACCAATGGTTTAAGACAAAGAAATAAACAAAAACATACAGGGAGGAAAGAAAGAATAAAATCTGAGAAAGAAGGATATTCTAATGGGAGGGAGATAAAGATCACTAAAAGTATTTTTAAATAAACATTCAATAACCAAATTTTTCTTCAAGTGCTTAACGATTTAGGACTTTTGTCAGCCATTAGGATTGTCAGTCGGTATCTTTCCACATGTGTCAGAGTCACAGAATGCTGGGGGCCAGTTTCTGTGTTGGCTTGCTAAGGGCTGTGCGCAGCAAGAGTTTGCTGTTTGAACTACAAAGCACAGTGAGAAAGTGTGTTGACTGATGGCTCTGCGCGTCCTTCTATACATATGCAAATTATGTTTGCATTAATATTAATATTTTAGATACAAATGGAAATATTTCCTTTATCGTTTCATAAGATAATAATGAATGTTAGTATTATCTAGATTTAAATATAAATAAAACCCACTATAGTTACTAAAAATAACTTCATGATGAGCTGTTAGAGCTCGTTCTCTGCCTTTCTGTGAGTTTACTGTTGTGCTGTTGTTCACAGTGAGAGCACCAGGAGGCCCACTGAGGAGACCCTGCATCTGTTACTATGGCAACTGGTTGGCCTTTCTTGAGAGGAGACTAGAGCCATAGTGCATGCATACGTTGAAAATATTACTGTCCACCTGCTTGAGAACTGTCAAAAACTAGACATGACATCTAAAAATTATTTAAATGTTTTCTACTTTCCTTCTCAAGGAAAACACACCCAACTTCAACAATACAGAGGAACAGAGTTTTAAGAATAGTAAACCAAAACTTCAGTTTTCTTCTAAAAACTCTCAAACCGTTATTAAGTACGTAGGCTCTGACGAGGGCCAGATTTAGCAATCATCATTGGCACCTCCACGTATTTGAAGTATACTGTCGTCTGAAACATAAAAGGGCCCATAAAGAGGAACGAGAAGCAGGACAGTGAAGTATGTTCGCCAAATAATTTTTTGAATGGGTGGACAGAGAAGTCAATTTAATAAACTAATTTATTTATTTATTTATTTATTTGTGGTGCTAGGGATTGAACTCAGGTAAACTAATTTATTTAAACAATTTATTCACTGATTTATTTTTAACTTCTTATAAAGATGTTCCTTTTTGCCTATGAATCATACTATTTTCTGGATATAAAAGTATTTAGGCTGTACTTTCATTATTTCATTCGCCTTTTTAAAATAAATATAAACTATGAGGACCAGGCACTGTGCTAAGTCCTCAGAAACAATAGAGTGAGTGTAGACAGAGAGAGGAAAAGGACCCTCGAGAATCTCCATCCTGCCTGCAGAGTGTGGGCTGAGAAGAATCACAGAATAAAGGCCTGAGAAAAGACAACCTTGAGCATAAAACGGACAAGTGAATGCTGAGGACACAGTGTGTGTTCAGTAGCGACGGGAGGAAGATGGTGTGTGGGCAGAGCACATGGAAGAGGGAAAAGAACAGGGTGGGTTTGGAAACAGGGAAGTTATCCGTGACCTTGCCGGAAGCAGTTTTAGCTTTAAGGTTTTGGTCCATAACATGTAGTTACTCAAACCAGAATGAAATGAGTTGAAGAGGAAATTGTGGATGTTTTAAATTTTAAAATTTATGTAATTATCATTTGTATGCAATTAAATGAGTGGATTTTTCAGTGTTGAATTTGATGTTTTGTCAGCTGGGGACACTGATGATACAGAGTTTCTATCATCCTCACAAGTTTCTTTGTGCCATTTCATACCCTTCCCTTACCCCATCCCCAGGTAAACTTTGCCCTACTCTTTGTCACTATATATAAGTTGTATTTTTCTAGAACCTTAAAGAAATAGAATTGGACAGTTTTATGATTCAGATCTAGAATATCCCCCAACAGCTTCATAAGTTCAGAGGTGGCAGTTTGGGAAGCTGATTCGATTATGGGGCCTCTATAACTGACTTGCTGTTAGGAGGGGGTCTGGTGGGAAAAGGTGGGCAAGATCTAAAGTATGCTCTCACCTGGCTCCCCCCTTGTCTCTCTGCTTCCTGGCCACCATGATGTAAGCAGCTTTGTCTGCTATTTGTCTCTGCCCTGCAGTTTCAGCCTTAGGGCGAAAGACCATGGAATGAAACCATAAGCCAAAATAAACCTCTTCTCTATTAATTTGGGCATTTGGGGTATTTTGTCCCAGCAGTGGTAAAGTGACTAAGACACATGGTCTGTGCCCTCCCGCTTATGGTTTCCCTCATTCTGCATGATACTTCTAACATTTATCCATGCTGCTATATGTAGCAATCCATTACATTTTATTGCTGACAGTTATTCCATTTTCCTCTTATATTCTGTCAAATCTATTCACTCACCTAGTGACAGACAATTTTGTAGTTTCCAAGTTTTCTTTCTGTTATAAATAAAGCTACTATGAACATCCATGTGAAACTCTTTGTAAGAACCTTTGTGTTCCTTTCTAAAGGGTAAATACCTTTAAATGGAATTGTCAGGTAGTATCATAGGTGTACATGTAGGTATGTATTTAACATATGTGTTTTCAGTTTTTAATTTTCATGTCATTTTATATTAGTTGCTTATCAGAATTCCAGTTCTGTGAATGGTATTGTCAATATTTTTAACTTGAGGTGTTCTAGGGAAGGCATACTGATATTTTTGTGGTTTTAATTTGCATTTCTCTAATGATTAATGATGTTGGTAATCTTTTTATTATGGCCATTTGTAATTCTTCTTCTATGAAGTGTCTATTCAAGTATTACAGGCTAAACTGCATTTCCCAAAATTCATTAAGTTGAAATCCTAAACCCCGGGGCCTGAGAATGTAACCATATTTGGATATAAGGTCTTTAAAAGGTGTTTAATTTAAAACGAGGTGTTCAGGATGGGCCCTAATCCAATCCAGCTGTTATACTTACAAGAAAGAAAATTTGAGAGACCTAAGAACCACGCCCGGAGAGGAGGACGGCCTTGTGAAGACCCAACAAGAGGAAAGGTACCTGCTAGTGAAGGAGGGAGGTCTGGGAGGAAACCAACCCTCCAGATACCTAGACTGTGGACTTCAGCCCCCGGACTTCCACAAGATCAATCGCTACTGTTTTGTTACAGCAGCCCCAGCAAACCAATACAATATTTTTTTGCTTTCCTTCCTGCATTGGCTATTTGTCTTCAAATTAAATAATAAAAGTTCCTTACATATTCTAAATATAATTCCTTTGTCAGAAATATTAGTTGAGAATATTTTCTTCCTTTCTGTGGTTATCCTTTTTGGTTGCTTGATGGCATCTTTCAAAGAGAAATGTTTATAATTTTGGTAATGTGTGATGATGTTTTTATTTCATGGATTTTGTTTCATTTTGTTTTATCTGAGAAATTTTTACCTACTCAAGATTGCAAGATTTTTCTCCTACGTTTTCTTCTAGAAGTTTTACAGTTTAACTTTTAGACATAGGCTTGTGATCCATTTCAAGTTATCATTTAGATATGGAAATAAAATTTTTCCAAATATGAATATCTACTTGTTCCAAAACCACAAAAATTTTACTTTCCCTCTTGAATTTCTTTGGCACTTTTACTGGCAATCAACTAAACATGTATGTGTGAGTCTGATTCTGAATTCTTTGTTCTGCTCCCTGGATCACTGTTCTTTTGCTAATACCACACTATATTCATTCATATAGCTTAACAGTGGAACTTGGAATCAATTCCTTCATGCTTGTCCTTTCTTTTTAAAAATGCTATGATTTACACAAGATAATTTGAATCACCTTGTCGTACTCTAAAAGCCTGCTGGAATTTTATTAGCATTACTTTAACTCTACTGATAAATTTGGGGAGAATTGACCTCACAACAATATCTAGTGTTCAGTCGACGGGCACATTATCTCCCTCCATTCGCTTTGGTTGCTACTCTCAGCAATGGTGGATAGTTTTCAGTATAAATTTTTTATTCATTTGTGAAGTTCATCCTGAAATTTTTTTAACTTTTTATTGCTATTATAAGTGAAGTGGTGTCTTTTTCCAATTGTGCCTATCCTCTAAATGACACAATATTGTTTATAGTATTGACTAGTTTGGCCTAGTTAATTCACTTACTAATTCTAATTCTTCTTCTGTTAATTCCTTATGATTTTCTGTGTACATGTTCATGACATCTTGTTATGAGTTGAGTATGTCCTCCAAAAAGAGACTTGAAATCTTACCACATATTCATACCTATGAATTCAACCTTATTTGGAAAAAGGAGGCTTGAAAGATTTAATGAAGTTAAAATGAGTTTATGAGGGTATATTTTAACCCAGTATGACTGCCGATTTGTGAGACTTTGGCCACGGGAAGACAGAGAGCAAGCGTGCCCTGCGAAGATGGCGCCTGCGTGGAGTTGTGCAGCTACAAACCCAGGTGTGTCGGAGACTGACAGCGCCACCGGCAGCTCGGGAAGGATGAGGTGGGCCCCCCTCCAGCAGCTGCAGGAGAGTCATGGTCCTCTGATTCGCCGCCTTCGGACTTCCAGCCTCCAAGACACTTTCTGTTGTTTTAAGCCGTCCAGTTTTTGCTACTTTTAATGGAAACTTTGTGTGACTAATTTTTATCTGTATATAAAAGGTTAAATTTCTGTCTTCTGAATCTCTATGCTTTTAAATTCTGTGTCTTATTTTATTACAAGGGCTAGAATATCCAGCAAGAGGAGAAACAGAAGTGAGAAGGACGTTGAGTTCTGCCCTAATGCTGGTCTACAGAGAATCTGCCCACTTCCACCGTTACATACGCTGTTAGATGGGGCAGGGAGGGGCAGGTGTGTCTTATCAGGTGGAGAACATTCCCTTCTTTTAGTTCACTAAGAATTTATTGATTTTTGTTAAATGCATCAGTTTAGATAATCATATAGTTCTTTTCTCTTCCTTTAAGATGGTCATGGATTCCCAAATCTTTACAAATGAACCAATTTTGCATTAAAGGAACAAACTCTGTTTCTAAGGACATATTATCTTTCAAAATATATTTTACTCAGTTGGAAATACTAAAATCATTCACAATTTTCATATCTATAGCCTGAAATTCTCTTTATTTGGTAGTATTAGTCCATGTGTTGACATTGGCCTCATAAAATGGTCTGTTTGGGTGAATGCTCAAACCTGATTAGTGGAATCTTTTGGCTTAACAAATACTGCATGGATTGTATCCAGTTTCCCAAACGTGCTACTGTAATTATTGCACCACAATTTGTGTTTGGACATCACTTTGAGGTAGTGGCGATGAGACAGAGTAAACCTCGCAAAGCCACAAGTGCATCCAAATGGTGCCCTTATCCCTAGCCTTCAAGTGCATACTACTCTTTTACTTTCTTGGTGGTCAAAAGTGCTGGAGAACAATTTCCCTCAAGAATAGTTTTTAATGACTACCAAGTGGGAGTTTGCATATAAACATTCCAATTCTCTTATCTTCAAGTAGACCAGCAGTGAGTTTCAAATTCAAGCCTGATTGGTTTCTAGAGTTTCTGTGGCATAAATCTCCCCTTAGAACAGTAATTAGTTTGTAAAATATCCTTATTCATTAAATTTTTCTATTCTCCTCTTGGTGTTCTCTGGGATCATTTTCTGATGAACTCGTTAAACTTTAACCTTGTCTTAGGATTTGCTACTGGGGAATGTAAGCCATGTTAATAGTTTCTCCTATTGCTTAACAGTATGGATATGATCTAAAGAGTGTATGTTAGGTGATTTTGTGATTGTGCAACACAGAGTGTACTTGCACAAACCAAGATTCTTTGACATCACTAGGTGATAGAATCTCTGGGGAACGCTGCTGTATATGCTGAGCAAGAAGTCACACTGTGTGTGGCTGCGTATCCTTTTGCAATAGAAAGAATGATACTGTCTGCCTCAGAACACTGAGTTCCTAAAATACCATCAGTGTGCCAGGTCCCCAAATCATTTGAGGGTTTATGTGCTGGCACGTATATGTCTTACCAGGACATTCACAGTCCTTGCTAATTCCTGCTCACTAAATCTGACTAATCACCTCATGTAACAAAACACTCTTTATTACCCATGTCCAATAGGAAGGAACACACGGCATGTGCCTCATATCAAACGGGAGCTATTCCGAATATCTAACCACTTGTACTGCACCTAAGTACAAGTAATGGTATTGGGATGTATTCATGGAGGTTCCATCCTGGGCCTTCTTTCTTTCATTAGTGCTGCTAGAGATAAAACTCAGGACCTGGGGGGCCGGGGATTTAGCTCAGTGATTAGAGTGCTTGCCTTGGAAGCACAAGGCCCTGAGTTTGATCCCCAGCACCACAAAAAAAAAAACAAAACAAAAACAAAAAACAAAACAAAACAAAAAAAACCTCAGGACCTGGTGTGCACTAAGCAAGTATCCTGCCACTGAGCTACAACCTCAGCCTTACTTTAAATTTTTAAAAAGCCAGTTTTAATAGGTTTTCTGGCATTTGTAAACTCAATTATTGTGGTTAATTTATCACCCAGGTTAGAGTCTGAGAAGTCATCCTTAATTCCTTCTCTCTCTAGAAGCTCAGATACTGATCATTGTATCTTCTAAATATTTTTGCAAATCACGCTTTCCCTGCTGATCCTGTGAGCACTGTGCTGTTTAAGGTCTTCATCATCTTCATCTGAGTTATTTAAACTGTCTTTGAATTGGTCTTGTTCTTTCTAGCCTTGTGTTTCTCAAATTCACACTTCTTCCATCCAAATTTGACTGCCTCATTTCACCTGTCTTAAAATTCCTCAGCTTCTTACCATCCTAACAAAATAACCTGGCATGATTTCACAATTGGATTGACCATTGCTTTCCCTTCCTTTCTCCACATGGCTGCTTTGTTCCCAAGCAGCTGGGATGTCGTGTGTAAGATAAGCATGCATTTCCTCCCATGCATCACATTCTGGCTTACTTTCCTATCAACTTTTATTTGCAATTTTCCCTTCCCTGGCTCATGTCTGTCTACACATTCATTCACAGCCCAGGCATCAGCTCCTTCTGGAGACTTTGTAAAAATCCCGAGTAGGAGGACTCATCCCTTGGCTACCACATTTTGTGAACATCTCTGTTTCATTAGCTAGTTTTCCTTTTCTGTAAGAACAGAGAAGAGACGATCAGTTTACAAAAAGCAAAGGTTTACTTTGGCTCCCAGCTTTGGTGCCTCCATCCCGTGACCGACTGGCCCCGTGGCTTTGGAGCTGTCACAAGGCAAGATGCCATGGCAGAGGGTGTGGGGAGTGAACCATTGAACTCATAGGTGGGCTGTCCCCCCAAGCATGCCCCAGTGACCAGAGGACCTCTCACAGGCCCCACTTCTCATAGTCTCCACCATCTCCTAAAACACCCAGCTGAGGATGAACCCTTGGAGAAGCATTTCAGATTCAAACTACAGCCACCATCATGGCGCTCACTGTACGGCCTTTTAGCACCCTCCCCGTCCACTTCACTCCCCAGATTCTTCAGATGGAGGTTGTGTACCAAAGTCAAGTATGTGGTAGATGCTCCCGAAACACTTGCCAGATGAATAAATTAATATACATATCATCATAATGTACCATAAGAGATACTTTAAAATAAAAGAACCCCTAAATATGCTTTGAGCCATGTCAGCCCTATTGGCATAAGTCATTTGTAACTCCAAGACCCTTTTGAATACAACTAAGTACTTTCGAAGAGGTGCTTGCTATAACTGAAGCTTGTAGTGTCGTATTAACTTATGAACATAGCTGTAGTTGATGTATACGTTAAAAGTAAATTACTGTTACACCATGACACTACTCGAATAGCAATTCCTAAATGTACATCATGTAACAAGTATGAAAATTGGAGTTACGTATTTTATCATCTCCTCCAGTGCCGTGTAGGTAACGCAAAAATGCTAAGAATGATTTGATCAAATAGCAATAATTTTTCAACAAATGTTGAAAACATTTCATGTAAGCAAGCAAATACTCTGCTTATATGAAAAGGAGACAAATGAAAATATGATTTTGTAGAAACGCGTGGAATCAAGTCAGACATTTACAGTGCCAACCCTATAAATGTACAAGGGATCCAAACAGGAAATGTATAGCATTAAGTCAATGTAGTTCCTGTTACCAACGCACAACAACGTAGGAAAAGCAAGAATACTAGTTGACTGTTTGAAGATAAATGTACTTCACTTGAAAATGTATATGACTATATCCATCAAAACCTGAAGACATTTTAAAGCATTAATTAAAGGATCGTCATTTCTCATAACACGTATTAGGAGATCATAAGCAGTAGAGTGGAGTGAGTTCACGTTTTCAGATCTTTGCTAGTAAATTATTTTTCACATTTCCTTCTTTTTAATACAAAGGCATGCAAGTGATAAGCATTATTGTAGACATCATATGATAAGATTAAGAGACCAAAATTTAATTCTTACGTTATATGTTGCCAAACTGTGGCTCCCCTTTTGAGTTTTACGAAAATAAAGAAAAATGTGCTGATACAGGTTGACCACTAGAGGGATCGCTTCTCTGAAAGGGATTATTCTGTGACCATCGCGGTCACAAATGCACTTACTGGATACCTCCTGTGTGGAGACCTCGAACTGAGGAGCAGAGGCGCGCTTACTCCTGTGCTGACCGTGTTGTGAGGGACTAATTTCACGCCTCAATTTTTTATAATAAAATACAAGTTTTGTAAGAGAGAAACAGCAGCAACACAGGTAAGGGAAGCCCTTCTATGCATCACATCAAATGACTACTAAGATCAAAATCTAGACTTTCCAAAGAAGAATTGGAAAATCAATACTGGTTTTCTGTTCTCAGAAGGCAAATACTTTACTTCTTAATTCCGGTTTCAACGTGAAATGTGCCTTCTAATATCCTTAATAGCAGCCATTCATTAGGTCTCCGAAAGAGGCTGACAGACGCCGGGTGTGCGCTGGACACTGAGGATCAGCGCGGGAGTTCAGCTCCGTCCATTCGCCAAGCCGGCCTGTGGTTGGGGCGGAGAACGTGCCAAGCACGCACAGAAATAAAGCAACGGCATCTTCAGACCCTGCGAAGGTGTCCTGTCCAGGTCAAGCTGCCGGGATGCACCACCAGAAGGAGGGATTTCTAAGCAGAGATAGCACGAATGTGGAGGTGACATTCAGATGACTATGAGGTGAGAGAAAATTCAAATCAGAAAATAAACCGTGGGTTAAAACCCAGAACAGGAGGATGAATGGTTTACAGAAGGATCTGGTCCAAAGAGAAGCAGTATGAAAATATTAGGGCCCTTGGGACCGAGAAAGGGGCGGGGTCGGAGCAAGGCCGGAGAGGTGACAGCGCTTGCAAGCCCCGTCCAGGACTGGGGAGGTGGTCCTGTCGGCCAGGAGAAGGGGCGTGACTTGATTACGACAGTGTTTTAGAAAGGTAACTCCACTCGCAGGACCGAGCCGAGTTAGGGGAGGCCAAGGATTCTCAGCGTCGTGACTGTACAGAGGATAAATGTTTGAGGACACAGGCACGTTTAACCTGTTTAAACAGTGTGCAGCGTATGCACCTATTGCAACATTGACTGGCATCCCATTAATATGCTCAACTTTTGTTTCAACTTTTGTTTTATGCATCAGTTAAAATATTTCTTTCTTTTTTTTTTTTTTTCTAAAAAGGAAGAGAGTAGAAGTAGAGAGTCCCTAAGACACCGGGGGTTTTCCAGTGACTTTGTTTCCTTCCCCATCGTCCATAGCTCAGTGTCCAGACATCGGCTCCGGTCCACAGATGCCCCTTGTTGGAACTGCTGCCTTGTTCTTCCCCACAAGACCCTCTCTTGTTGATTGCTTGGACTTGTAATCCCTCACCCACAGCACTCTCCCAGGATACAGGAGAATGATGAATTAGGCCCAAGAACTTCGAAATCATCTGACCTCCAGATGCATTACTTAGAAGAAAATCAGAGCTCAAATGCAAAATTTAACCACCTTCAACCTAGGATTTCGCTCCTATGCCGAACAAGTGCCTGGCTCTTCCTCCACCTTCACTCTGTTTGTAAAGATGGCTTTTTTAAAATGCTAGCATTGTTTTCCATCGTCTTCTTTGCCCCAGCCCGGGAGTAGATTGAAAGTGAGGACTCATTTGCTGAAAGAGATGATTGAGGAAGAGGAAAAGCTAAACTAAAATAAAAAAGAAACCTCCAGCCATACAGCGACATTTAAACATATGGGTTAAACTAATGTCTCAAGTAACTCAAGCCCGAAATTGACTACATTTTATATTTCAGAGGCAAAAGCAGAAAAGAGAGAAAGCATCCATATTGTACCAAGCCACGAAAAGAAGAACTGCTACAGCAATTTCAAGCTAAGAACTTGATACACAGAATAACTGGGAACCCCAGTCATGAGACAAGGCCTCTTGTCTTCAGGGCCGAATCCAGCTGAGCTGCCGTGTGTACAGGAGAGCTTGCTCTTGCAGTGGAAGCAGGTCGCGAAGCAGCTGGACGTGGTGAAGGGTAAGCTGACACCCCCCACCCCATCAGCTCTAGAATTCTGTCTTTCGCCTCTTCTCCTCTGTGTCCGCCAGATCTATCGGACAGGCGCCGTGGCTATCAGCTTGGTCTCATGTGGACTTGTTAGATTAGTTGCCCCAATCTACTGTCACAGCTCCAGTTTCTCAGACTTCTCCGCAACCCAGCTCTGATCCAACCCAGGACTTCTGCAGTTTGCAATGAGTGATAGGAGGTGGCCTCGCTGTTCGCTACCCCCTTGCTTCTCAGCCACCCCATTGCCTCTCGCCACACTGTGGCTGGTTCCCTTAGGAAGCGGAAAGGGGGAAGAATGAGGGGAAAGGACAAGTGCTGAAGGAATCGGTGCTCTTGCAACATGGAATATGGGGCTTCTGTCATGGCAAATGCCCAAAAACTGTTTCTCTGGGACGGGATCTGGGGACCCATATTCTCTTCTCCACCCTCCAGCCCCATCTCTCGGTCCAACATTGTACTGTTTCCCAACTCTAGCAGCAAATTCTTTGGCTAACAGATTCCTTACAATTGCCACTCCACTTTTGTCCCAGCGGTATCCGCAGAGGAGCACTTGCCGGCAGGGTGTTCTTCCCGCTGACTTGCGCCTGGCTGCAGTCCGGCTCTCAGCTCTGGCTTTGGGAAACCATCCACTTCTCTTGCCCATCAATTGCTTTAAGGGTCGGCCACTCCCTTTTGCAGCCACAGTCTTTGATCTGATTGTCAGACAAGTCCAACACCAGACTTGGGCTCTTTCAGGGAAGAATCAATCACTAGTCCCAACCAACCATGCACATCCAAACCTCAGAGGTCACAAACTTCCAAGTTCTCTGTCGCTGTGTCCAGCGGGAAGGTCCTGGACTCCGCAGCTCCTCCTGTACCCAGCTAGGGGCAGGGATCCCGGCTGGGTACACGGATCTGTCCTTGTGATTCTGACAAGCTGACAAACTCCCGGTTCTCCACAAGCGACTGTCTTAAACCACTCACTCCAAATCTTCTTACCATATTTTGTCTTCCAGTTTAGAGACTGCCACAACACACAGTCAACAGGAAAAATCTCATGGTGTGTAACATCCTCCAAAAGACAGACAAGTTACCTAACTTCAGGAGCAGCATAATCAGGATGAATCTCATGGTGTTAAGCTCCACAGACTTCTGAAGCCAAGATCCAGTTGAATATTGAAATTAGTGACTCTGAGTTAATTTCTCCACAGTATCTGGACCAATAATTTAATCAATAGTAAAAGAATTCCTGAAAGATTTTGTGCAAATTCCATGTGAATACTTGTATCAACAAAGAAATCTCTATATGTCAAAGTTCACCAAACCATTTCTGTAGTTCTGTTCATTGGGCAGCTTGGATTTACACTGAGTCACAATTTACCTACTTGTAAAATTCCTCCAAGTTTTCAAGTCAATCCTCTGAAAACTTACACACTGGTCTGATCTTGATTTGACTCTCTGGAAGTATCAAAGTCTAGGACTGGAGTTCTCTGACAATCGGATCAAAGATTGAGTTGTAAATTTCGCTTTCTCATAGGGCAGCCTTTTAAATTATTTTTAGAGCAATGATCATGTCCCTGTTAGACTTTCTTCCCTAAATTAAATTTCTCCCCAATTTTTCAATTGTATTTCAGGTTTTGAGGTTTATTTATTACTCTGGGATCCTTTTATTACTGTTTTCCAACTTTCAACTTACAGTCATATCAGAATATCTTTGTTCTTAATTTTAATTTTAATTGACATAGTAATTATAAGTATTTATCGGGTCAGATGTGAGGTTTTTAGGTACTGGGGCTAGAATCCAGGCCCTTCTCACTGAGACACATTCCCTCCTGGTTTGGTTTTGTTTTGAGACAAGGTCTCCCTAAGTATTAAAGTGCCCAGGCTGGGCTCAAACTTGTAATCTTCCTGTCTTAGCCTCCCAGAGGCTGGAATTACAGGCATTCACTACCACACCTGGCCCCGTGTGATGTTTTGATACATGCATGCATTGTGTAAAGACCAAATTCGTGTAATTGGTGTATTTATCACATTAAGCATTTATCATTTCTTTGTGGTGAGGCCATTCAAAGCGCATTCTTGGAGCTATTTTGAATGCACAATGCATTATTCTTACTTGTGGCCACCCTTCTGTGCAGCAGACCATCAGAACCCTTTCTGCCCTTAACCATAACTTACCCGCTGAGTAACCTCTCCCTTCCCAGCTCCCCCTTTTCCCAGCGCCTGGTAGCCACCTTTCTACTCTCAATCTCTGTGAGATGAACTTTGCATGATTCCACGTATGAGTGAGAGTATGTGGTGTTAGTCTTGCTGTGCTTCACTTGACTTACTTAACATAATGTCTTCCCAGTCGAAGAGTATTGTGGCAAATGACAGGACTTTGTTTTTTTTATGGCTGAATGGTCTTCCATTGTGTATACATACCTTAGTTTCTTTAGCCATTCATCCATCTCTGATGGGCATTTACATAGAATCTGCATCTTGGGTGGCCAGAATTTCCAACAATACCAGGAGGAATGAAACAGAAGGTTCACTTTTGTTAAAAGTTAATTTTTAAGCAAGGTAAAATCAGATAAAAAAGTGAGTATGTGTAAAGATTTCATTATGCTTGTAATCTTATAATCGGCAAAGAGGCCAGGTAGATATTATAACTGCTTCAAAAGGAACTGAAGGGACAGACACCCTTATAGCCCAGGAGTACGGAGAGGGAAGTGTCGATGGAAGGAAAACACTCTTGTCCATGATGTTAGGAGATCATTGATTGAACGTTTACTGCGCAGGAAAGAATTTGCTTACATAAAAGAATAAATTTGCACTGGTGTTTGTCTACAATTTACAAGGTTACAAAACAGCTTTCTTGGGTTGATCAGAATTGGATGACACAGGAAAATGTCCTCCTGAGTCTAGGCAGAGTTTTTCACTGAAGCACAGATTCTGCCTTATTCTTCTCTTGCTCTCAATACTGTTTTTCTCTGAATTCAGCAAAATAAGAGTAAGGATTGAGTCCAATGCCTTAATAATCATAAAATTATCTCACGGCTTGGAAAAGAATTTCTTCACATTTAGAAGAATTAATAGGATGTCCCAATAAAGGCCGCAGCTGGCATTTACTTAACAAACACACAAGCGCCTGAAAGGCAATTCAGTGTTTGTCCATCCTTGGTGTATGTATCTCACATGAGGCTGGTGCCAGTACTCTGCCAGCTATATTCTTCCTCTCAAGTTTTCAACCTTTCATGGTCTATGGAGTTAACTTTTGCAAACCCGCTAACAAAGTCCAGTTAATTTTAAAAACGTCAACTTAATTCATAAGCCTGTTATACGCATGCTGAGTGTAGATTTACTTACAGAGAGATTATAGTGCAGTACAGGGCAGAGAGGACGTGTAGAAACATATCGCAAGGCGAAATCTAACTTGCACGAAGGCAAAAAAGTTCCCGAAACAAAATTAATGATTTTTTTCTCTTGTAAGAGACTTGACCGTTCTCCCTCCTTGGCTAAAGTCTAAAACCGAAGAGCGCAGGCTTCCATTTGAAAGCCAGGGAAATCCGAGTAAACTTATGCTTCCTTTGGATTTAGCTGCTTGCTTTTAGCACTGATTTTAGAAGTCCCCTAACTAAGCTAGACCCTGCTAGCTTTTTGGTAGACGATATCCCTGCTGCACAGCTACCTTGGCAGTCATTGTTCAGGCTTTTGTTTTTAGAATTTGGTAACATCCTTGGCTCAAATGTGTGGTAACCACCAACCCTTTGACTTGGGCTTCCACAACTGTCCAGTGGGTGACCTTTTGACACAAGAGGACCACGACGTCCACCCACAGATCCTGCTAAACCTGCCACTTTCTGAACAGAAGTGCTCTAAACAGCCGTGACCTTTGATTATGCATCTGTAGACCGCCTGTCGCCCTTCCCCACTCTTCAGACTGGCCCATTTCTTTATCTCATAAATATCCCTAAATCCTATTCTAAGGCAGGCACATGTGAGGCTGCGAACCCCATCTCCTCATATTTAGCCACCTTGTAAATAACTCTGTTTCTCAAGTCTTCCACGATTAGCATTTCGATCAGCAGGCAAAGCAGACCTGCTTCTAAAACAAGAGATGGGAGTGTACAAAGACGTGAACGGTAATTTCAGACTTCCTGGTTTAGCTACTAGGCTCGTTGCTTAGGTCTGCTATAACAAATTGCCAGAGCCAGTGGTCTAAAATAATAGAAATATGCGCCAGAGGAGAAAATTTCCTAGCCCCTTTGGAGCTCTCAGCGGTTCCTGGCCATCCTTGGTGTCCTTTGCTTGCAGCTGCAGCACTTTGGCTTCTGGTCTCTGAGCGGTCTCCTTCCTTCTGCCGAGACCCATGTGTCCTCCTCTTCTTCTTCAGACCACAGTCACTAGATTTTAGGGCCCACCCTAACTCAGTTTGATTTCCTCTTGATCCTCACCCATCTGTAAAGCTCCTATTTCCAAATAAGATCGCATTCTCTGCTTCTGTATTTCCTTCTGGTTCTCGTGAATTTCTGAGAGACCAACCTACTCTTGAGTTGCCTGGAGAAAAGTGGTGATGCGAATGCAAATAAATACACTGTGCTCTTCTCTTAAGAAAACAAGCATCTGGGGTGGTAGGTTCTAGTTCCAGTTCCGGCGAGCAGATTCTTGAGGCCTAAGAAGACTGATTCTTGGCTACAAAGTGTAGACCAGAGATGATCATAATACCAATGATAAAAGATGGAGTCAGAAGTAAAATTAAAATTAAAATTAGGAAAAGAGAAGACATTTTAAATAACGGTGTGATCTAAATCAATGAAGAAAAGGAGCAGAAACCAGGTAAGAAATAGATCATGTCCTGGCTCCCAGATCTTACCAACATCGTAGGGCAAAACTGAGTTTCTTGTTTCCTGAGTGGGAAAGCAGGCCACAGTGCTAGCTCCACAGAGCTTCAGCAGTGTCTTCAAGCAAGAGGAAGTAAAGTTGGAATTCACCGGCAGTGAGGGCTTTGGGGGAAGGTGGATCTTTCGGAACTGGGATTGGATGAGGACTGGATATCACATAACAGCCCAGGACTGCAGAAAGCAAAGGCAGGAGGATTTTGAACAGCGGGACTCGTAGAGTGGCGGGGCTCCAAATAGTGACGCTGAGCACTGAGAATTGAGAGCTTTCTGGCAGTTTTGAGCAAGCAAACCACTGCCGGAGCTAGAATCACCAAGGAAAGTGAAACAACATTCATGTGGACCATGAAAGACCCAATTTCTGTTCATGTAAATAGTGTCCTTTTTGAGCCTGAGCGTGCAGAACTTCAGTTCTTTTCAGGAACTGGAGATGCTATGTCATACTAGCTAGTTGAAAATGAGAGCCAGCTAGAAATCTAGAAGAATTTGTTGAGGTACAGATCATAGAGGCCAAGGCAAATCTTTACTTTTTAAAAAAGTTGTCTGCAGTGCTGGCCAAGGGCTGCAAAGGAGCTGAGGGCCTAGACAAATTTTGGAAAAATAGTACATACAAGGAAAGAACCATACAACCGATTAATATAAAGCTTTAGGAAATAGTTACATTTTAAAAATAAACATTTTTGTTCCCATGTAGGGTCTGGTGAACATTTCTAAAGCTGCCTGACTTCTAGTGTTCTTCCTTGTGAACTGGTGGAATACCACACCTACCAGCTGCTTGCAAACAGGCAGAGCCCTATAATAAGTTAGGACAAATGAACTGTGGGTGAAAATAAGTTCCACTCGTCAGTTTGGGATGGAGGAAAAGAAAATCTGTTGCATTATCTTCCTGCGTGCTCTTCTGAACTACGATGACTATAGTGGCTAAATATGGAAATTCTGCTCCAGGAGACAGCGCCAGTGTAGACCCCTGACTCACTCGGAAGTGAACTGCCCTGGAGAGCCATCTGACTAGTAGTAGACTTGTGTGCACAAGAAACCTGTGGGTGTGTGTGTAACATTTGTGAATTCACTGTGGTTTGGGAATTTATTTCCCCTGCCAGCACAAGCTATCCTACCCCAGCGATTGGTGGTAACACCATATGCCGAGTAATGAGAGCGACAGGAACAAAGAATAAAGAACGTGCCTGAAAAATGTGTAGATGATTGTTTGGTGAACTTTGATGATAAAGGAAAATGAGGAAAGGAGGGTAATCTTTCAAGGTCCTAAAAGAAGACCTTGATGTTCTAGTTTTGATGTTCAGTTTTCTAAAATTAGGATAATAGAGCAAGGATAAAACATTCCGAATTCGCTGTTTAGATTTTCAACATTAAGCTTCTTCCATCAGATAACGCTACTCTTTACCGTTTGATCCCTGCATTTTGTTAGGAACTCACATCCCAATTCACATGTTTGGTGACTTGCCAAGAATTTGATCTTATTGCTAGGAATTTGATCTCACTGAAACTAAAGGCCATATAGAGTCAATTTATTCTTTCAGAAAAATAGTCTATCACTGTATTCGCTATATTGTTGAAATATATTTAGATAGAATTTGATATGAGGAGAAGCTTAAATGGTGTTTAATGTATGATACTATTTTCTTGGGAAATTGTTTTTTTACACTTCTACCAATTGCCAGTTAAGAACAACATGTTCTCCTAATTCCAGGAAGTAGTGTCATGGCTGTCAGAAATGATGTGTTGCATAATCAGTAACAGTAAATAGATGAAGTCTTTGAAGCTATTCCTGCTGGAAGGTGTATAAGAATATCCACTGAAAAGTGCCAAAGTATACCTGCCAAAACCCGAAGCCTAGCAGTTGAAAGGGTCAGGGAGACAAATAAGTAAAAGCGCTATAACTGTCTTGAAATACTGAAATATTAGACTGTGAGGGCATTGTGAGAGCACAGTGATCCCTTGTTTTATACGGCCAAGTGTTCTGGTGGTAAGAAGTTGTCATTAGTAACCCCTTTTACCGGTAAGTTTTGGGAGTATATTTTGTGAAACTATGACAACATGAAAGGAAAAGAATCCTTTGCTATGCAAAACACAGTGCACGAGAAGGAAGCATTGTATACATTTTGGGTAATGACTGAATGAATGAACAAAGTAATATAATCACCCAGCAATTGCTCTGGAAAATGAAAAGCTGTACTTTAGTGAAACTTACAAGCTCTTGTTCCCTAAGGTTCAAATCTTCGTTGTCAAACCTTGGACTACGAGCGGATAAACTGTTGTGGAAAAGAAGAAGCTTGAGTGTTGGGTCCAGGCTTACCCAGAGACTAACTGCTGTGGGCTCTGATATGGATTCTGGCTCATGTGAATGTGTTTCAAGTGGCTGAGCCAAGCTGGGGCCGTGATTTGAGAGGTAGAACAGAAAGGAGCCGCATTAGCAGTAAGGTAGATGTTCAAATGAGTCACCAGGCATTCTTTTTGGAAACAGGAAAAAGAATAACAGATTAAGGCAGTGGAGCAGTAATTACAAATAATACAGGAGCAAGATCTGAACCTGATCAAATCATTGGAAATTAAGAGTTACGATTGCAATTTATTCTTAAAAGAGAAGGTAGATGTACTATGGCAGAGGCTGCTAGCAGTCTCCTAATATATTCTCTCCTGTACTTTCTTCACAGTAACAATCTTGATATTTGATAGACTTATTGCAGTCAGGAAAAAGCTAGAACATTTTCCATCCTCTTTTGCAGCTACTAATGGCCAAATAACATTTTAGTGGAAGCGTTGCGTTCTACTTCTAGAAAGTATAGTTTAAAAGAAATATACTATACTTACACCTATCTATCATTCCTGAATTTTCTTCCATCTAGTCATGTGCAGTGCAAACATGATGGCTAGTGCTCCTGCGGCCATTCTGGGTCATAAGTCTCACTCTGGAAGAGGTAGATCAGAAGCAAGAAGGAATCTAGGTTTAGAGAACTTCTGTACTAACCTTGGCCTGCTTACCACTGGGTCTGTTTTATGCAAAAAAAAATTCTATCTTTTCAAGTCACCATTATTTTAATCTGTTACTACTAATACAGAGTTCAGTTGACCCAAGTGCTTACGTAGCATTTTGCCATCACTTATTTTCAAACGAAAATCTTCCTTTTTACATATGAAAAGTATCAGACAATAGCAGAGAATTGGGGTTTATCTCTGAGCATCCAGGCCTAATGTATTTGGGTCTGAAATCGCCTTTTGATCTCAGGCTCCACTTTAATTTATCCAAAGGTGGTGAGGGAGAAGAGCCTGCCTCTCAGAATCAGAATTCTGCGTGATTTGCACCAACTTCTGCTCACTCGCTGGGGTTTGCTGGCCGATGGCCCGCTGTGGGTCAGACCACTGCGATGAGTGAACGAAGACGACGTTAAAACCACATCACGGAGAAGACCGACCCGGCCCTGGAACTAACTGTGCACTCTGCCGCCAACATAGCTGTGCCCCGGCATGAATTTGAGTTTGTTCTAAAACGAACAGGTGGAAAACTGTTCAACATCAACAACAGCCATAAAATCCCTTCAGAAGCACCGGTCTTTCACCCCGCCCTGCAATTATGAAACGGGAGCGAGGCACCCCACAGCCTGAGCCTGGGCAGCAGGTACACAGCCAGAGTGTAGGGCGCCCACGTCGGCCCTCACTGCAGACGGCCGGAGCTCCGCATTCTGAAACCACAGTCGGGCGCACAGTGAGACATTTAAAGGTGTTGTGAGTGGACAAACTGAGTTCCTTATGGGAGAAGCCTCCTCTCTCTCTTCACATTACCCTGTCCGGAGTAGATCTCAGGATGAACGCTACAAGTTGCATGTAAATATCACCCAAAGGATGCAATCTGAAATTGCATATAAAAGAATCCCAAACTCCCCCACCACAGATGCTGGTAGGAGAGACTGAATGGCTGGTGGCAGGAAAAATTTTATTTGACGCCTTGTTTACATTACAGAAAACATGTTTCAAACGGAAGGCTGGGGTGACAGCAGACAGTAGTATAGGAATATTAAAAGGCCACTTATTTTCTCAATATACTTTGGTATAGCACTATACCAAAGCAATTTGACAAGACAGATGTTTGCCCCAAGGAGCAATGAATTTGTGCTTATATCTTTTGACATTATAGGTAAAGAAACTATTGTTACTTCTCGATACTATTTTAATTATGAGTTGTACCCATCTTATGTGGTACCAGATGCTCACTTACTTGAAGATGTGTGGTAAGGGGAAGAAATTCAGCCTGCTAATCTGATGGAGATATTTACAGAGGCTGATGCATAGATACATTTCAGCAATATTTCAAAATAATAAATAGGACATTATTAAAACTGCTCCAGATACACCAGAAGCATTGGAGATATTTTAGTGTGTAATCACTAGTGACATCGTTGTATACTATGTGCCATCTCCCCCCTGCCAAGTCCCAGCAGAGTAAAAAAATACAGATGGAATGATCGTGGTAGATCGTATTATTATTATTATTAGATTTTAATTCATTACTGTTATTACTATCATCATTTGTGGTACTGTAGATTGAATCCAGACTTTCTGCACTAACCTACATCTGCAGCCCTTTTTTATTTTTTATTTTGAGACAGAATCTTGCTAAATTGCCCAGGTAGTACTTGAACTAGCAAGCCTCCTGCCTCAGCCCCCCACAGTGCAAGCTTTCGGATGTGTGTCATGGTGCCCATTGATTATTATTTAACAAATATTCAATCTTCTTTTCTTTTTCTATGGAGAAAAATATATTTTCCTGTCTCATACATGCCAGGGTTGCTTATAGGACTTGCCTTGGCCGAAGGAATGGGTGCAGCACTTTGACAATTCTGGATTTCAAAAGACATCAGTTGGAAGTATTCCCCAACTTACGGCACACACCTGAATGCAGTTCACAGCCCGAGGGCCCTGGCAGCGCGCAATGTGAGCCACCACCCGCCAGGGTAAGTGCGACAGGGATGTTTATAATGTAAGCCCCTGGCATTTCGAAATCTTAAACTTTTTTGTCATGAAGAGTAATCCACTGAAAGCTAACAAATAGCGATGCCTGACATGGAATATTTTTCACAGTAATGATGAAGAAATAAGACGTCCGGTATCACCTGGAGGCTGGTTAGTGTGTGGTAACGAGATTTGCAAGAGCCTGGAGAAAGGACAGCCCGCGTGTGGCGGCGGGAAGACATGTGGCTACACTTTATTTGAGCGCCTTGAATACTTTTGAGTACTTCGGGGCATGAGTGAAGGTATTCGGTGTTTTAAATTTGTCGTTGGTTGCCAAATCTGGGAAGATGATAAAAGAAAGCAGAAGCTCAGAAAAAAAACATGCTCTTTGTAAGAAGTATAAAAATACAGACAGGCTAAGGAATCAGGGAAGACAAGAAAATGAAGAGAGTTTTCATTCCTAGTTAGGGAAAAAACCCCCAAAAACTCAAGAAATTGATTGAACTGTAAATGAGGACTAATGTACAAGACCCGACCTCAGTGCATACAACAAAACAATCAAGGTGTGACAATTGTACATTTCTTTAAAACTTACGATTGCGGCCCCCAGTCACTCCTCTTAGTGGGGTAAAATGGCCAGGAACTGACAAGGGACTTGGCCCCTGGGAGGGACCAGGACACAGCGTGCTTGTAATTAAGTCTAGAGAGATAATGGACTTGCTATGACACGTGGTCATCGAGTGGATAATTCAAAACTACAGCCGCAAATTCCATGTTTAATCACTTTGAAGAATAAATAACACACATGTGTTTGTAGGGCAAAGTATTATAGTCTATCAACTAAAGGGGCTGGGAAAAAATGTCAGTAATCAAAATCTTTCCAGTGCTTCCTCATACGTGTGAAAAGAGAGATTGGATTCATCCCTCAGAAATCTTCATTTTTCCCTCTGATGATGAGCCAAGGGTAGAAAAACTGAAAAGAGGTGTCTGATAAATTTTCATCTGGTAGTGCAATTATTATCAGCTGACTATTTTAATGGAAAAAAAGAATTGCAGTAGTGTTTTCTTTTCTTTTCTGATTTTATGTAGCTTTTTAGTTTTGAGCAATGGTGAAATATATTGAAAAGGGAAAAAAATAAAAAGCAAATTTAAACTCTTCTTCCAACCACTACTGATTGGAAACAATTGACCAGAAACAACCTTGAGAGTATTTTCTCAAAAATGATGATCCTTGGCATTCCCTTGGCATTCCAAGGGTTTCTGTGGCTGAGCTGCAGTCTGGGAAGCAGAGATGCTGAAGAGAAACGGATTCTTATGCAGCCAACATAGATTGTTTAGCTATAATTTGTTTATATGATTCTCACTCTTCCTTTGTTATAGAAACAACGAAACATATTTGGTTAAATTGGTGTGGGAGGAGAGGTGCACTCTTCATTGGAGAACAGAAATTGCTTGGCTCCTCATGGGGACCTCAGCAGAGGGCTTCTTTGGTTATGACCTCGAGCTTATAAAACAAGTCCAACTAGTGGAGGGAAGGAGCTGACACACCGCCCAACCTGGCGTCCACATTTCACTGGGGACCTGGCGTATATTAAACATAGCACAGTGATAAACCCGATACTGTTTAGACCGATGATCTGCCCAGTTTGATAGCTGTAGGTCTCAAGGCAGTTCTGAGTAGTTTGTTATTTTTCCACGGGAAGTGTGTCGAAGTTCTTTCTTGGAAGTTGGAAACAAGGCAGATGAAGTTGCCATCTGAGAACTGAACAATAACATCAGTGTAAAGTCAGTGGTAGAGTCTAAAGGACTTAACTCCGGGCCAAAGTATCATGTAAAATCTATCAACAGATTAAAGTATAAAGCAAGTCCAATGAGTATGATTATTCGAGGTTGCCTAGATGAGTTTGCAGAGTCAAATGTTGACTCTGTCTGTCCAGATACTGTTTGGGGCCACCCCGTTCACGCTGGAGTGTGGTGCTACACCTTAGATTTCCCAGGGAAGCACAATGCTTGTTAGACATTTCACAGACCATTGGATAACTCACAGTCCAACATTATATTGCATTTTACTCCTTGCAGTGATGCAACATACTTGGGAATCTGGGTTTTTAGCAGTTTCCCTGACTCAAAGTGAATACCACATGCAAATCAGTGTGGAATGCGAAGTGGGAAGGGGTTGTGTAAGCTCACTTCAAGGCTTGAGAAGTTGTGTAGTTTCAACAGATGCACACATACCATGAGCATGTTAATTGCAGTTATTTACCAATGAAATATAAATGTCATACTTAAAAATTACATGTTTCTAAGTTACTAGGACATGAACACTTATAAAAGTGGCCCCTGCAACTTAATAAAAAGAACTACTGTGTATTTTTTTTTTTTTTTTTTTTGTAGATTGATCCCTGAAAAAATCTGTGAGATAGTAAAGGGCCTCCGATCTGGACTGAATGGATACGGACGTTGACGTCCATTTGAACGAAGACGGTACCTGAATGATCCCAGTGGCGGGTGTCATTTTTATTGTGACCTTGAGCTTGCTCTGTTCTCTTTAATGTCAATACATGATGGTTTTACACAACTAACTTTTCCGGTTCCTACTTCCTCATCACCAAGTATCTTTCTCTGTCAGTATCAAAGTCCTTTAGAACATCTTTGCTCTAGTCTGAAAATATGGACTCTCAAGCCATTTAGCAGCTGTACTATTAGCTATAAATCAATAAACAAGGACTTTTGTTACCATTCTGTTTCTCTCAGAGTGCATAATAAACAAGGAGAGTGCCTCATCCACTCATCCTGCCAGATTGGGTTTATTGTCAGCCTCGAGCACCTCCTGGCCCGCAGCTGGTCAGATGATTGAAATTTCTGAGCCTGGAAAGCTGAAAGTCAACTTCTGGTCCATAGCATTTCCCTGGATCAAACACTCCAAAAAGCTGTGGGGCTTTTTGTAACACTAACAACCTGGCCTGCTCGGAGGCTACACTACAATTTTCTTCCTTTTTAGTAAAATCTCAAGCAAGACTGCTGAGATTCAAAGCATTGTGCCACCCACCATGAACTTGTTGTGTGACTTTGTACTGATTACTTAACTTTTGCTTCAGATTTCCAAATCTGCAAATGGTGTCAATAGTAACTAGAGGGTAGTTGGGAGGATTGAATGGAATAACGCAATAGAAGTTCTTAGAACGCACCTGACACATATCAACCCCAAGTGTTACTTCTTACTTTTATCCTTCTTTCACATATTGTTATTTCTTTTCTTGGTCATATTTGTCTTTTTTGAGGTTTCAATGTTTTCATCAAATTTATCTCTGTCCACACTTAACATGGCAGTGAAAGTGGGCTGTTTCATGAAATTCACGGCCTCAGTCCACACGTAGGGTGGGAAGGAGTCAGGAATACCAAGGAGTCCTTCTGCTTGTCTACATTCCTATTGCCCTCTGCAGTTACGGAGAACCAGGGGCAAGCTGTGGCTAGTTAAACGCAAGAGAAAGTGGACGGGCGATGGTGGGAAGAGCCCAGATGTTATTCTTCTTCAGTCTTCTCTTCTTCCTACAGCAGCAAGAAGGAAAATCTGTATTCCAGAGAGTGTAGCTCTCAGACAGTGGCACAACTATCACTGTGGGCCCTTTTGTAACTTGAAGGAGTAAAGCCACTGACCTGCTTATCAGCATTAAGTACTGTGCCCAAGGGATGGATGCTTGGTTGTTAAGTCACTGAGATTTCCATATTTGTTCCCACATCATATTCTAGCTCCTACCAATAGAGTGAGAGGCAATGGCCTCCAGCCAGCTACCTCTGAATGGTGAGTTAACATTTAGAATGGTGAGTGGTATTTAGAAATATATTTATGAAGAGTAGCTCAAAAAATTTAAAGCATAACATCTACTCGTTCTGACCTGGACATTCTAGTCCAGTTGAAGGCAGACGTTCAGCTGAGTCTCTGGTCTCTCGTAAATTTTGTTGGCCTGAAATCAAGGTAGCTTGTTCACAAGAAAGTGGTTCATGTTGGCTGTCACTTCACAGCTCAGCTGGGACTTGGAACCAGGACATCGCCTCATGGATCCTCAGAAGGAAAAAGCTTCCCAAAGTGGACAACTTCAAGAGAGCCAAAACCCAAGCTACAGCCTAGACTCGAACATCCCACAACCTTCTAATGCATGTTGATGCTCAAAAAAAATGCAGAGATTGAATGGGAATCAGCAGCTTCTTCAGTCTCTGGGTCCCTGCCATCATCATTATCACCCGATTATCTGTAAAACAAGCCACAGATGATTCCTGAATTGCATGCTTTTCAATTCAGAACATTTCTCAAGACGCAAAGCCATGTGAAGAATGTATGTGACAACTTCTCTGGGTTGCACCTGCCATCCTTTTTATCTCATTGCACACGCTCCGCTCTCTCTGGAGCGGCAGCTATTCCTTATTACACCACAGGGTCTGGGCTGGCGCTTGCTCCTGAGGTGTGGCCCGCTCTATATGTCAGTGATAATTCCTGGATAAATCTGTGCATGACATACATATATCTCTGAACACTTTCCAGTGTCTTCCATGATGTCAAGATTTTAGATGCTCAATAAACCTGCTTTGAATAAATGTAGGAGATACTTGCAACATACATATACAGACACCTTGTCTAAGGTTAAATTTTAGGTTAAGCTTACCGAATTAACTTGTGAAATGCAAGTACGTGGCTTTTTCCCATATAAGTAAAAGAGACTTTCAATAGAGACAGAAAATCAGTGGAAATTCCAGGGACAACTTTCACTTGTACTTACTGATGTAAATACAAAGAACGATGAGCACGTTGTTTTGCCCAGATCCACACTGGCCTGAGTCTGCGGTGTGGACCAAGGGTGCGAGCACCAAGCCCCTCAGCTCTGAAGCAAATGCACACGGCAAAGGCGGCTGCTGAGAGTCATTTCCCAGCGCGACCACAACAGAGAGGGCAGAACGAGGGACTGTTACCATGAATGTTATTGAGAATCTGGGGGATGTTTTTCCAAGTTTCCTTTTTTTGGTAAATAAATTGGCTTGTTCTTTGGCCTCCCATCACCTTAACACTCACGGGATGTGAAATCGAGTTGCCCGCGCGCTGCTGCTGCTGCATTAACTGCAATGAGACGCAGCTGGAGAATCCTCATTTGTAACATTAAAATTACTTCTTCCCTCCCCCGTCCCGCGAGAGAGGCTGCTACACAGTGAGAAGGGGCTCGAGCCTTGCCCAGTGCTCTTCTAGAAATGGCTGGAAGACGAAAAGAGAAGTTCCTTCTCTACAAATTAATCTTATACAGTATTTAATTTGATGTTGTGTTGTAAATGTCTCATGCAAATTCTTGCAGACATTAATATGCAAACTATTTCTTAAAATTCTGTCCAGTAGAGAAAAATCGGTTTAAAATGAGCATATATATCACAGACAAAAAATGTCTTAAATTTAAAATGAAAAATAAAAGACGCAATTTATGAGATTAGAGGTTAAAAATTGTCTTTTCAACATATACGTCAACACCCTTCTATTGCTATTCATGAATTTTATTACGGAGTTCTTTGGTTTCGCACGAAGTCATTTTAAGTTTTTCCTGGATCTGTCGGAAAAAACTCAAGACTTATTGCTAGTATTTTACAAATTACTATTTATTATTATGTTTTTCCCTCTTGTGTATTTATTTGTATAATTTCTTAGAATTTAAGTGTAAATTATGGATGAAAAGTGTCCGATTTTTTTTTTAATAGCGTCTCTTCTGTAGTTCAGACTGGACTTGAAATCACTACATAGCTCTGGCTGGCCTCAAACTCACAGTGTCCCTCCTGCCTCAGCTTTCTGAGTGCTGAGATTGCAGGTGTGTGTTCCCGTGCCAGGCTAACAATTTTTCAGTTTAAAAGAAAGTTGACTGCCTATTACTAAATATTTAAAATATTCAAATTTATTAGAAGTAAAGGGAACATACTACTTCCTATTTTACTATTTAGTGAAAACAGACTTTCACAAGTCAAGCCCAAGGGTAACTTAAGTTCAGAGTGAAGGGAAGCACAGCTGATACTAGCACAAAGTAAAACATTTCTGACAGTAGTTTAAACAATGAATTTAAATATTTTATCTGAAGACATCAAGTATAAAATTGCATTAACCTACGATACTAATCTACTTCTAAAACTGGTTAAGTGTAAGTCGTATTTCAATGTGTCTTAAAAGATCTGATCGTTAAACTGATAACTGCCCTCAAATTCTTTTTTAAAGAAATTTTATTTGATAAAGAGCACATCACATTGATCAACTAATATATCCTGAAAATACTAGACTGATTCTTATCGCCGTAACTAGAAAAGCAATGAGTAGACAGGAGGAAGGGAGAGTGCAGGGCTGCGGCCGGAGTGCCGGGGTACAGGGGCGTGGGGCACGGTGAGAGAAGACAGTGCAGTGGTGGGAGGGGTACATCTCGGCCTTCTCAGGCAGACCCGCAGACCGGTCTTCAAGGATCTAAGTCCCTTGTACTTTCAACTGCTTACTACAGAGGACATTCTTCCATTTGTCTGACATAAACTGTAAAACAGTAAATGCAATGATTTAGGAAGGACTGTCCTGTCTCTTAGACTACATTCTAAAGGAAAAGGTGTAAATTCAACACAAAGTAGGTCAAAAATTATATAAAGCATAAAATATTCAATAGGAGAAAATGTTAGGTATATCATCCCAACAGTTTTATAAAATTCATATTGTATAACTATCTCTCATAAGCAAGAGCTAGGAATTGGCCACTGAAGGGCTTATCATCTAATTATCACTTTATTATATTTTATTTCCAGAAAAAAATTCATACAGACATTGCTCATCTAATGACCTACCTGTTTAATGACTGTTTGGACTGATGACTCGCCACCTGGACTTATAACCCACGTTGTGACTTACAAGGCAGGAAGGTGAACGGCAGTGTGGCCTTCTGGGGGCTGCAGGTTTTGCTGGTTGTACTGCCCAGTACAGTACTACAACTTTATGTCCTGTATACATTATACTACTGTGTGTAAGAGTCATGCAAATAACAGAGAAGTCCTCAAGTTGGAGTATCCTTTGGCCATTTCTTTGTTATGAGTTTGGTGATGTACATACTGTATATGATTCCTTGTTTAGTGATCGAGTCAATGAAAGACCCGGCCAAGGAATGGAACTCAGTGATCGAACGAGGAATATCTGTAATCTTAATGTGCTCACATGAAGTTGAATGATAAATGAAATGTGACAGTTTCATCTTGACTAAAGGTTAACCACATGCAAAGGCCGGGGATGTGTAACTACAGGGTTCTTCTCTAAGTTGCCTTGCTAATTACCTTTTTCAAAGCCAGCACCAAATCTCATGATACTGTACTTTAATATCAGTGTCCTCTCTGAAGAACAACTTGACTAAACCTTGAGAAAATTTTGAAGAGTGAACTAACTACCATTGGTCTCTACAGATTTGTTTCACAAAAGACCTTTACCATCCTCTGTGAGGCCAGCAGCTGTGGGAAGTGATCCTGCAGGGTGAGATGGGAACTATATTCTTAGCCGTCCTACCTTCAGACATGATTCCGTGTGTATTTAGTTGTTACAACAGAGAATATCTTGTCTGTCTGTCTGCCTGCGCCTCTCTTCCCTCCCTCCGTCTCTGTCTCGCTCTATCTTTCACACACACACACACACACACACACACACACACACAATAGAAGGGAAATACTATCAGAAGTTGATTTATTGAACACATAACTTTCATAAACTTTTTTACAATTTTCCATAAGCCAAAAATGTTTTGGGTAAAACTAAGTGAAGTATATCTTACCGTTCATAATTTTCATATTCTTTTCTAGAATTTTCCAGTAGACATAGAAGACAGTGTTTTGAGAAGAAAAATATTATGAATAAGAACCATTTCCCCATCCATAAAACTTATCTCATTTTAAAAAATGTAACAGCGTGCCAGGTGATAATGAGGATTAAAAAGTGATTTAAATGGTGACACAGTATGCAAATTTTTTTTCATAGAATGCTTCATATACTTAGAAAATAGTAGACCAGATTAAATTAATTACTCGATCTGATGCATTCACCACCCGCCTTGGGGGTCAGGTCCCTTCATGAGGAGAGCGGCTGTGCTGGGAACGCGGCAGGCGCGCAGCAGCGCAGGCCCAGGTGGGTCCGCGGCAGAGAGGCCGCCTACACGGGACCACGCCAGGGCTCGGCCCAGGCCGCGCTCTCGGAACCTCCAGGGACCATCCCGGGGATTTTTATTTTTGGTGTTCACTCTCTGGCTGATCCCAGGGCACACTGGTGAAAAGGTGAAGGCATGCAGTAAATTTCTTCCCAAGGAAAACAATGCTCAAACCAAAAACAGACTAAGTAATACTTTCCTCAAGTACTTCGCATCATATTGGGCACTCCTCTAACTCCGGGTTTTCGTTATGTTTTTTCATGGGTGGCTTCATAATTAAACTTAGATGACAGTGTTCTCCACATCGAATGGGAGGAAAACAACAATAACAACAACAACAACAACAAAAAAAAAAAAACCAGGAGCAAATGTAGATTGTTTCAGGTCACCCAGATAAGAGAAGCCCTGAGATTAAGATTCAAATACAATATTCCTGCGATTCTTGTTGTGTACAACACTCGATTCTGTGCTATTGAGATCCCTCGAGCTTCCATTCTCGGCGGCACCATGACATCAGGCTTCACAGTGAGCTACAGAATAGGGGCAAGTATTCATCAGGACAATTCAGAGCATAACCCCAAAGTGTCTCTAAGCTCTATTTAATTTGACCACGACAACTAACCCAGCCATAAAATTTCAAGAGGATATGAATAGCCACCTAGAACCACATTTTGAAATAAAACAGCTTTAGGCCAGACCAAAGACTCAAGAATAGAATTTCTCACACTTGCTTTTAGTAGATCATGCATGTAAGTGATAATTTTCTAACACACTTTTTGCCATATCAGGAGCCCTGGCTTGTGAGTCTAGTTTGCTGGTATTGGGTTTTAACTATTTTAGAATCTTGAAAATTATCTGTGTTTTTGGTTCCTTACCTTACTATGGATCATAATTAATACTGAAATTATAGTAGAAGTATAGAGACTAATGTTGATTTGTAAATACATATTTTTCAACATTTTTTTCCTTTTAGCTGGTTCTAATTAGAATGTGCACCAAAGTGCACATGCATAATCATGTGTTGTACATAATCATAATGACAAGTATCCATGAATTAAATACATATTAGAAGGATCTGAAAATTCCACTGAATGGCTTCGGGTTTCAAGTATAACAGATTAGGAAAAATCTTCCATTGTTCCCTGAGGATGTAGTCACTGGAACAACGTCCAAATCAGTCCGCAGAAGGGAAGATTGTAATATCAGTCCTTCACCTATGTTTTGTTTATTCAGAATGTTGATAAGTGACATCCTTTAGAATTGTCAGCCAAAGCACTAACATCATTGAACACATTCCTTCTTTTGTTTATTTTTCCCAAGGACATCCAGTCTTTGGTGCTGATCATTTTTGTTGGCTCATTAATTGAATTTCCCTTTGTTCAATAAAATCCCCAAATGCCAATGCTGAACTGCCAGGGATAAGAATCCTGGTGATACAAACGGCACCAGAGAAACCATTGCTATTCTTGGCCCCAGACATTTCCAGCCTGAACAATAGCTGTTTGCTTCATAGCTTTCACCGATGTCATATTCTAAGCAGGAATTTAGTGAGTTCAACAAATGGGAAAAGGCTGCAAAATATGTTGCAGACATCTCTGCAGGTAGGCAGGAAATTTGGAATAGATTATCAGGACAGAGAGAAAGAGATGTCTAGGTTAAAGGACAAAATAAAACTGCTGGAGTATGCTTCAAAATAAGGTGTGATTCCATCAGCAGCTTTGCCACCACCCCCGGCTGGCTGGGGACCTGCTTCTACATGAGGCATAAAGGGACAGAGGTCAGACGATTGAGCTTTTTGAAGATTTAGAAATATTAAGAATGCAAGTTTTACAAGAAGAGAAATATGGAAATATTTTAAACTTTTATCTCAATGATACACAATTCTTATCCCATTTAATGATAATTATTTAATCCAAAAATTTTGCAGTGGAAACTCACTTCTAAAGTTGGATGGATTTTAGGGCTGGGGATTTAGCTCAGTGATTAGAGTGCTTGCCTTGCAAGCACAAGGGCCTGAGTTTGATCCCCGGCACTACAAAAAAAATAAATAAATAAAAAAATAAAGTTGGATGGATTTTAGTGATAGAGAAGTGGAGAGGAGGCAGGTGACAGGCTTGTGCGAAGCAATCTACCTCCCCAGCTTTGCCATCGAAGGATCAGAGGGAGGCAACACGTCCCAAAGAAAACCAAACCCAGATCTAAAAACAAAACAAAAAAAAAAAAAAAAAAAAAGAGAGAGAGAGGGAGAGACAAAGAAAAAGAAAGAAAATTTCAGAGTTGCAAGAGTTTTACTGAAATATGCCTAAGACCCAGGGAAACTTCCTAAAGTTATTCAAATCTACTTTATCTTTTTCTTTAGAGTCCTGGACGTGAGGAGCGCCCTGCAGTAGATTCATTTTTCCATGTGCTAAACCTTTCTCTTGCCGCGCTGTGCTGTTTTTTTCTCTTCCTTACACTCCTTAGCATTCTGTTTACTACATGAATGAATGAAGTCCTAGACATTTTCCATTGTGTCACATCATTGCTTTTAGCAATCAAATAAAAACAAATAAAAATACAAAGAGTACAGTACAAATAAAAACAGCCATTACTGACAATGATATTCATGGTGACAGGTATTGGGAGGATTAGAAAGACAGACTATACACTTATTTCCTTTTGTTCCTCAGTATGTAGGTAAAATCTTTCTAGGCTAAAAAATGTCTGTCTATTCCTTTGGGCTTTTAAAGGTAGATCAAATTAGAGTAAGTTGGGGCTGGGGATTTAGCTCAGTGGTTAGAGTGTTTGCCTTGCAAGCATGAGGCCCTGAGTTTGATTCCTGGTACCAAAAAAAAAAAAAAAAAAAATTAGAGTAAGTTCCTTATTTTTCTTTCTGATTAAAATGACAAAATAATTTATGGTCCTGATTTTTAATTCACTGTGACACGCTTCCTTCCATCCACATGGTAAATGCTGACTAAATACGCACTGAAACCAATTTCACACTATGAGATACAAAATAGTAAGACTGGAAGCCAGGTGTGGTGGCACATGTTTACAAATTCTAGCACTCTGGGAGGCTGGGGCAGGAGGATTGCAAATCGGAGTCCAGTCTGGACAACGTAGTGACTTAGTGAGACCCTGTCTCAAAAAAAAACAAAAACAAAAACAAAAAACCCCAAAGAAACCAAAAAACCAAAAAGGGACTGGGCCTGTAGTCCAGTGTGAGGGCCCTAAATTCATTCCCTAGAACAGAAGAAACAAAGACTGGACATAAATTTGGTGTTTAAAGCAAAATTATCTGAATGAAATTGCTAAGCTCTACTAATGAGTTATGCACATAAACTATAAAATATAATAGAAGGCTCGTGTGTTATAATGATTTCACATCTTCTGTCTCTGTGCTATGCAAATCAAATCTAATTTGTACGTAACTGTTACTATTAATAGAACTGATGATACATATAAAGGTGGGAGCCACTTCTGGGAAATAATTTCAAGGTCAAAAGAAACAAACATGGAATGTAAATAAACTAAAGTTTATGATAAAGAATTGGAACATGACAGTACTCTTTTCTCCTGGAATAAATAAAACATTAGGAGAAGTGGGTGATAATCCTAAAGCCAATCTAAAACATTTATTTGTCAATAAAGCCACTAATTTGTGAGTCTAACAGTTGACCCTTCCCACTGCAAAAGGCAGGCAGAGCTTGCAAATAGCACGGAGCAAACCTGTCCCAGCTCCTGGCCTGTGAGGCCTCGGACAGGAGCGCATGGTCAGCAGGTCTGTTCCACACGGTGGCTGCCAAAGCTTGCAAGCGGCACACATTAGTTTACATAAAATTGTAATAAAATACACGATATTAAAGAAAAGGCGATACACTTCTCACTCTTAATTATTTCACTCTTTATTATCTATTTTGAGGTAACTTAGGTATCTGCATGTTAGAAAGACAGTAGAATTTGGTGATTTCATCTATCCTTTCCCGAGTCCATATTCAAGACATGGCTATGTGTATGTCAGGCTTGGAGGGAGTATTTCACAGAAATTGGCGCACACCCTAAATCAAGGATTTTTTTCTCCCCAGAAAGCCGGTTATGAGACATTCAAAGCCTGCCACCAGCTCCAAGTCACGTTTCTGGAGCTATTGCTGAGAACATAATGACAGTGATCTGTGTAGAATAAATCACACTTTGCCGATTCCTGAAATTATTGTATTGTTATGCTCCTTGTTTATAATAAAACAATACTGAATTATTGTATTCCTTAGGGTCACACTCAGGAAAACGTCCTCACATGACAGGCTGGCCTCCAGCACCGACAGGAAGGAGCTCCAGCGCCCCGCCCGGCATGCCCTGCCCTTGGCCCTGGCCTCAGCTCAGGCCTGCGTGGCCAGGCGGCTCCTTGACGCGTGCTTTTGGGCCGGCGGAGGTAGAGGATGGGCACTTCCTCACCTGCCTGCAAAAAGCCCAGTTTTATACAATGGCGTCCAACTCTGCCATAAAGAAGAACAAACTTGAGGCATTTATAGGTAAATGGATGCACCTTGAGACCATACTCTTAAGTGAAATCAATCGGACACACATGTTTACATAACACATTGTTTCTCTGGTGTGAGAAACGAAAAGGGTAAATAAGGAGCAAAATGTATAACTGATACTGGGAAATGGGAAGAAAATGTTCAAATGGGAAGAGGAAAAAGAAGGGAGAGGAAGAAAAGAGGGAAGGGAAAAGAAAAAATAAAGAACAGAGGAAAAAATAGAAACAAAGCTTTTGTAAATAAAGAGGAGAAGAGGGGTTGAAGGGAGGCGAATGGGAGAAAATAAAGTTCAAGAAATATTATGCATAGACACAAATTCTCTATGATGAGTGTGTGATCATTATGTATATCTAAAATGTACCAATAAAATTAACAACAACAACAGCAATAAAAGTCCAAGTCTCAAGCAAGGAACTGAGCATCCTGATAATCTGCTGGTGGTCTTAAAATTCCTCAAGTACATTTGGTTACCAAAAACAATTACAACAGACTTGACTTTACATTAATGTATCTGCTGGCATTTTTCATGAGTTCACACTACTTGAACATCCTTCTGTTATCCTTGTCTTTTTGTTGCTTCAGAGGCCAAATGAGAAACTCCTCGCTTTTTTTTGAAGAAATCAAACCGTGTAGAGAGAGTTGTCTCCTAAAATGGGCATACTTCTGACACCTTCTGATAGACTGAAACTGTATTATTTTGTAAGTGATTTGAGGATTTGTCAAGTAAACTGAATCAGAATCAGGTGCAGTTTGCCAAGACATTTAACTTCAAATAGTGCTTCATTTTTCTGTTTTACACTGTTACTCCTCCAAAAAGAAAAAAATAAATATAAAATCTTCCTAAAGAGAGACTCTAAATATTAAATATCCATATTTTGTCAAGTAGGGTTGAGCTGTGAAGAGTCATAAATGACTGTAATATCTATTATTTTTCCTCCCCAAGAATCAGCTTTCATTTTATTGGGGGCAACATTTCTCTTTTTGGGAATGCAGATCTTACACCGGCAGTACTTTGGCTTGGCCCAAACACTTACTTCATGCTTCAAGTTTACTTCAAATATCCATTACTCCTCTTAGATTAGGTGCTATGTCTATTTAGAGAAAAGACTAATTATGCAGGGGCAGCATATATATTTTGAATTAGTTCTTTCTAGTTCTCAGACTCTAAGTTACTGTATTTATTCACAGTCTTGAGTGGTAGTGTTCAATAAGAGTCACTAGGCATAGATCATAGATGGCAATTTATATTCAAATTAATTTAACTAAAAGTAAAAGTCAAGTCTCACTAGTCACATGTGGAAACTTGTTTGTTACTTTTCTAGAGCCAATGGTTTGCAAGAGAGCAGATTTAATGCAGGACATTTACACATTATGACATTCACACACACAAGTCAAATGCAGGAAGAGTGCACTGGAGACCTGAAAGATTCAATCAAGAGCTGGAAACCCACAGCACTATCCTATGTGAGACTATGTCTGCACCAAAAGGCTGAAGAAATCTATAGTGGAGCTGGGTATGACACGCACAGCGGAGATGAAGAGCAGAGATCCCCCAAAGCAAACAGCAGCCATCCCTGATGACAGCAAGGCCCCGAGCTCCTTCTGCGACAAGAACAGCCAAGTTTATTCAGGGAAACGGCCACAACAGAGCTTCTACTGAGAAACAGCCGGCCCCATCTTCTGCTTCTATTCTCCTTGACATTGTGTCAGCAACAATCTTCAGGTGGATCGTGTATGCCCCGAACCAAACCAACTCAGTCCAGCTGGGCGTTCTCGCTCAAGTTGACCACAATAACAAGTCCACCACAATCCACCCCGGTCAACTTGATAACCAGGCACATTTCTTTAAATCATAGTCTCCAGTGGCAGATTTGTAAAGAGTTAACATATCTTCATCTATCCAGATTCACATTAACAATACAATTCTGTTGTGCTTATTCCCACATCAGAAACAAATATTCAAGGGATTCTCAAATCTGACTACAAAGAGGTGTCCAAAAACTCTACAATTATACACACAAATATACAACAACTCCATTCTGTCTCTTTCTTGTTCAAAAACAGTAATCGGTTTACAAGGTACAATATACCAATACAGTGCATCCACATTAAAAAGTATGGCTTCAGATTTTGAAACTCCTTTGGTTTCCACTAACTTTGACAACAGAGCACGGCAATAGTAAGAAATGCCCCAGAGAATCTCCTGCACCCCAGATACATGCTTCCCTTCTGGTAAAAAGCCTCAGGTCATTTTCCATTGTCCTGATTCTTCTCCACAACCATATTCTCCTCTGTTCATCTTTGCAATCCACAGCTCCCCTCTGGCCAAACACTTGAAGTCACCCTGCGGCTCTCTGCTCTCAGTTTCCAACATAGATCCAGCCAAAAACCCTCAACAGTAGCTGTGCTTCCATCCCAACACCCGACTGCACTGAAGTCTTTCTGCCACCCACCCAGGTAATATCTCCAAACACAAGCTAAATGCAGACCAACCTCTGCCAAAGCGTACATACCCCGCCCGGGATCCAGCAGCCAATGCGTCTTTCTCAGCAGAGGCCTCCCGAGCCTCATTCCTAAGTGGCAAGTGTTTCCATCAGCTAGTCTGGTTTTCCAGGCTCTGATCAGAGTCTCCCATATAATAAGTTTAGAGCATTCCAGGGCTGCCTCTTCGGCTGGTCTCTCAAAACCTTTCCAAATTAATTCCAAGGCTCTTAAGCCACATGGCCAGCCAAAGTCATGGCAAGGGCCCCACTTCTCCAGGACCAATTTCTGTATTAGTTACTTTTCTAGAGTCAATGGTTTGCAAGACAGCAGACTAGTGCAGCACATTTACACATTACAGCCTTCGCACACAAGCCAAATGCAGAAGAGTGCACTGGAGACCCGAAAGAGCCAATCGAGGGCTGGGAGCCCACAGCACTGTCCCTGGTAAGACCACGTCTGCACTGCAGACTGAAGAAGTCCATCCTGGAGCCAGGTCTGACACTCACAGTGGAGATGAAGACCAGCGCGACCCCAAAGCAAACAGTAGCCATCCTGGCTAACAGCAAGGCCCCGGGCTCCTTCTGCAAGGTGAACAGCCAAGTTCCTTCAGGAGAACCAGCCACGGCAGAGCTTCTCGTGGGAAACAGCCGGCCGCCATCTTCTGGTGGATCCTCTACACACAGAACCGCAGCAACTCAGTCCAGCTGGGCCTCCCTGCTCGGGTTGACCACAGTGAGTCCGCCACAAAACTCAGCTGTCCCCTATGTCTTGTGGCTGTCCGGATGGAAGCTCTGCGTTGCTGCCGACGGTGTTCTTGGGCACTATTATTCTGGAGCCTCCCTACTGACGGTGCACGGTCCCTGGCCCTGCAGTGTCGGCATCACACAGAGTGTCCTGGAGAAGCCGATTGACAGGCTCTGCCCTCGCCCCTGAATCGACCTGTGCCCTGCGCGGGTGCCTGGGGCTTCCTGCCAGGACGTGGCCTCGGAGCACCCTCCGGCTAGAGGACACAGTGCCATGAAGAAGTCAATTTTGAGTCTGTCTTTTAAATAATAACTTCCCTGTAGATGTACAATGTAAATCTGTGCCTAATTTTTGAGACATAAACTTCCAGAGAGCAATACTGCATCTGAACTTTTCTTTCATTCGGTGCCAGAAAAATTAAGTCATTATACATTTAATTTAATGATAATAATTATATATTTATACTTTTCCAAGTTGTCTTACATAATCAAACAATTTAATCATTTTCTATGATTGTTTGAACATAAACATTTTTCACATTCTGCAAATGCTCTTATCTTGTAGGGGCCCGACATGAATGAAGTGCTGGAAAGAAAATCACAAGCAAAGTGTTGATTATCATGGGGTGCTACTCTGCGCATCATGAAAATACTTATTTTGCTCAAAGTGAAAAGGCCAGCACCTCACAAAGGCAGCTTTCTGGATGCATATAACTAGGTATCCACATTTGTAACAAAATATAATCAGATAACCCAATTTTAGAAGTAAAGAAAATAATCACTATGTACCATTATGCATACGAACCCAAAGATATTTAGTATTATTACAAACTCCTAAAAAACAAACCAACTTTGGTCTTAGTTACTTTTCTCATTGCTGAGACAAAATACCCAGAGCCCATTAGTTAAAGAGGAAAGGTTTATCTCCACTCACAGCATGCGGAGGCTTCAGTCCATAGTCAGCTGGCTGCGAGGCAGGACAGCATGGCAGAGGGCATCCCAGAGGAGAAAGTTCACAGCACGGCAGGCAGGAGGCAGCAAAGCAGCATGAAGCAGCAGCAAACCCACCTTCCCTCTCTAGGCTACAAACCTATTGATTGGTGCCACTCACACCCAGGATGGGACTTTTGTTACCCACACCCAGAAGCACGCTAGTTCAAATTAGTGCACTAATTTAGTAGCACACATACTTAACCCCAGTATCGAAGCTCCCTAGATGCAGCCAGCTCTGAAAAGACGCACCTGTGAACGATAAGTCATTGGGGGTCATCTAGATACGAGCATAACAGCTTCCAAAGTTACAAAGGTACTCACTGTACAGACTTCTGAAACTAAGAAAATCTTGCTTCACATATGTATATATATATGAATATGTATATATTCATGACATTCCATTAATAGTAAATTGTTTCCATGATAATGTGACTCATTAAGAATTCATAGGTCAAATATTAAAATTATTGTTGTGAGTTTTCTGAGATAGATCATTTGACAATTTTGCTCTCCATGTCTCCTCTTGGGAGAAGTGCTCATTTCTTTTCAAAAAGCCAAGAATCTATGATAAGCATTTCTTGTAAAGTTCTATAGGGTTTATTTCAGGCTTGGAAGATAATTAGAAAGTTCCATAAATGGGCTGGCCCTGAATTCCAACCCTTGAGATAAACCAGGGATCCAAATAAAATAAGATAATCTGGCTCAACTTTTACAAAATCGTGCCAGAATTCCATCTTCAACTGTTTTTAAAATAACAATGTACTTTGGGGTGGCCAAAACGAAAAAGATCACCTTACTTTCTGAGGAAGACTATGGTCTTTGTCTTCCTCTAAAGTGACATACATTTTATTTTTTTCCCAGATCAGCTTCTTCGGCTCAAGGGTAACATTTCGTAAATCTAGTTATTGAAGAAATTGTTCAAAGTGAAATAAAATTTTCAAACTTTCAAGTTCACAACCCTCATAAAGATCTTTTCTCTCACTCACTCACTCCAACAGTCTTCCTTCAACACAATTTCCGAAGTTCAAAAGTCCCTCTGCCAACTCTCCAGTGGCGACTGTGCTAATGTTTTACTGCTGGGGACTGGTTAACTTCCCGAAAATCATGCCATCCCCAAAGGGCACTTGAGTTGCAAAGTTCAGAGGTAATTTTCATGCCCAGTCTACTCTTGGCGTTCTCTGATCAGATGGCTTCCCTGCAGCTGTGGTAGGACTGCTGAGGTCTGTCGTGGGAATGAAAGAGACAGGACAGTGCCGAGGCCTGAGTACTGCCTGTGGCTGGGCAACCACTGAGGTGCCTGGAGCTCCAAACCAACCTGGCTGCATAGTCAGACGACACACAGGGAGGGTCCAGGACCAGCCTCGCATTTAACTGTGACCCATCTTGCCCAGGACTCTTGTCTTGAGAGACTTTCAGCTGCAGCTTTCTACATTTCTTTCTACATTTCTTTCTTTCTTTTTTCCTTTTTTTTCTTTCTTTGTGGTACTGGGAATTGAACCCTTGTTCTCACCTGTAAGCAAGTGCTCTGCCACTGAGCTGTAACACCTCCTGCTGGGGCCTTTGAATCTGATCAAGGGCCTGGTAGCAAAGCCTGAAGGTTAGAAAATTTTAAGAACAAAATTAATTAAAATGCTACACCAAGTGAAGTACAGAAAGCAACAAAGATTTCCCACATACTAATCAAAATAATTCAAATAACCACTCAAGTATTTTTCTATTCTGGATATTCATGAGAAAATAATTTTCAGTCTGAATTATGTGCTGACAATTTTTTTACAAACCATTCACTGTCACACAGTTTGTAGCTGGGGTAGCAGTTGGATTATGATTTACATATTTATAATTCTGTATAATTTTAATTATACAAGCCTCTTGTATAATTAAATACATTAATCATTTGCCACAATTGTTTATACTGTTGCTTCAGGAAAATAGTTCTTCTAAAATCATAGAGAGGACACAGGCATAGAGAATAACACAAATGAACAGATATACAGAGAGCAGAGCTGATCGCAATGTCAATTCTAAGAGAAAATAAAATCAGCTATGAAATAAGTTATGCATAAGGGGACATTTGCAGGAATAATAAGGATTCACCTGCACAAAAATTAACAATCAAAAGATATAATTTAAGACTGTATAGAAAATTCATGCCTATAAAATGTTGAATTTAAAAAAACACAGACTTTTCTAATACCTTTATGATACAATATACAAATATGATGAGAATTGCCTTGGATAAAAGGTTAATAACAACATTGTAAAAACAGGAATAGCTTGTATTTCCAGAATAATATTGTATACTGTTTTTAATTGTATAGAAAATTATGTGCATTTATTTTATGCTCAAATACACTGTAGTCATTAAATCCTGCAGGAAACATTATAAAGTAGATGTGCTATAGGAAATACACTAACTCATTTCTAATTAGCACAATACTTATGTGTTTATATCAGCATTTTTACTGGTCTTTTATTTCTATATAACTACAACTTGGCTAGCTAACATTACATTTCATGGATTTCAAAACTGTATCCTAGGAAATGCAATAGTATTTTAATTTCTACCCTCTTTCACAACTCTACAGATACCTGATGTGGCTGCACAATTTAGTGATACAGCAGATTGCATAAATTCAATTTTAAATAAAAACTATGACATTTCAATGGCAAACATTCAAAAAAGAGAAATAATTTTAGTATGATTATTTAGACAGTATTTTCAATAGGCACTACTAAAATACACCTCATTGTGTACATATATTTACATACTGTGTGTAAATATTTTTCTTTTAAAATTTGTTTAACTGATACATAAAAATTGGACAAATTTCAATACATGTATATATATATATTTATGTCTGTCTCCTCAAATTGTTATTTCTTTTTGGTGAAAATATTCAAAATCCTTCTTGCTAAAATGCACAGTAAATTATATTTAACTACAGTTATTCTACGTGCAATAACACTCTAAATCTTCTTCTGATGGCTATTTAACCAAAATTTAGTAACCTTTGATCAACGTTTCCCTGTCTCTTCCTCCCTCTGTAAATATTTTAAATACATGCAAAGCTAACGAACTATGTAGACGTTTTCAAGGATAATTTAATCAGATCTATTTCTATTTTCTATGCTAACTTCATTTATTTATTTTGCTAAAAATTTTCCTTTTCTATACAATTAGCTCCACTTCTTTACACCATCTCCCTCCTGTCCCTTTCTTTCTTAACCATTAACTTGGTCACACGCTGGCTTTAGAACCTAGTTCTGGGGTGGGAAACGTTACTTCTCATGAGTGATTACTTACAGAGAATTTTGTTTTGCAGACGGTAGACTAAATTAAGTCTTACAATTTTCTTTCTTTCTGAAATGGTACAGAATTCTGCACTGAAGAGTAAAAATTGCTGACTGAGGAAGTGCAACAAAGGCCAACACTCCCCGCGGGGCCCTCCTGCTTAGAAACAGGAGGAAAGCTCTGGGGAGCCCTGCAGGTTGCCGGCCTGCTCCACCTTTGCACAGGCGGAACTGAAGGAGAGACTCAGCGCTCCCGGAGGAAGGATAAAAAACAGCACCACCGGAAGCGGAAGTGGACAGTGCTTACTGACGACATTATTTGAATACAACTATCAGTTCTTGTAGGTCTCATGACAGATACTTGCGATGAATTATTCAAGACTAATAACATGATTTTGCTCTAAAGTCACAACTTTCTGTTTCTTAAATTCATAGATTTAAACTCGTCGATGTTGTTCAAAGTCAGCTCTTTATTTCATTCCTTGACACGGAAGGTTCTGAGAGAATCTTGTGTGGAAGACAACTTCAGAGTTTTGCACACAAATAGCTAGTTTTTAATCAAGTTTGGGTCGCTAGTTAATTTTGGTTAAATCTTTTGATAACTGCCTGCATCTCACTTTCATTTTTGTTGGCCTTCCTTGAGGATCTTTTAATTTCATTCTCCGGGTCAGGAATTGGAGAATATTTGAGTCAGTGGGTTGTAGGAGAACAATTAGATATATTGTATTTTCTCAGTTGCAGTGCGCTGTGAAAGCCTCATGATGTCAAGATAAAACGATGCTGCACTAAAGAATATGAATACATGTTGGATCGACCATTTACCGCTAGATAGGTAAGCTGCGTCAGCACACAAATCTAAAAGAAACGCTTTAGTTATAGTGCGTTGTTGAAAGACGTTCTTATAAAACTGGATCTTCGTTTCCTACAAAATTGTTGTGTTACTGCTAAAGCAGAAGATACAATTAAATCTTTCCAAGAATCAGAAGGACATTGTTAATTATTAGTAGGGTTTTTGTTGATAAATGTTATGTCATGGTAGGGTAATTAGAGTAATTATTTTAAAACTCAATAAATTGAAACTACCGAATAATCAGTCTGTCATACAGTATATTAAAGGCTTGAGATGTGGAATATTTAACATTTAGAAATCTTGCCATTGTTCTGGAATGCTAAAATAAGAATCAAAGTGACATTAGCAAAAATATTGGTGTCTGAATCAAAAAAACATACTTAGTAGAGGAATAAAAATTTGGAAGGAACAACTATACAAACCTAGAAACACAAAAGCTAAAATCTTGATATTCACCCCCAGACATTATGATTCTGGAATTTATTATGAGGAATAATTCATGAAGCATTTGGAAGCAATCTTTCTCTTATATTATGCATTCATGAGCTATTTTTGGGGGGATATTGTGACTACTTTTGGTCACTATACTTGTTTAAAAGATGTAGACAAACTGGAAAATATCAGGGAAGAATGAGGAAAGTGAGTAAGTGGCTAGACCAGAGCAAAGGTTTAAAGAATGATGTCATTTATAATAGAGAAAAAAAGTCTATGAAACCCTCTGATTGTTGAAACTAAATACATAAGTGCTTTCACAAGACCATAACTAATATTTTTTCTGCATGCCAGTGTTACTCGGAATGAAAGAGTTTAATAAAGGAACATTTTGTTGCACATATCCCCCCCCACCAATTAAGCTTGTGTTTGTTTTTCCTTTTCTTTGCCCTTGTGGCAGAAACCCTAGAGGTTACTCAGGTAATGTTCTGCGGGATAAATCTCCCTGGAGATCTGAATCTAGATCGCTGGCCCTTTCTGGGCATAGCTTCCTGGTCTTGTGAAGGGGCCAGGCAAGTGTCTTCCTGTCTTGGGTGGCTTTAGTTAGACCCAGGACGTCGAGTCCAACAATTCCTCTGGGGTAAGCATGTGACCTGGAAGAAGAGGTGAATGAGATCCTCTGAGACTTGATTATAAAGGGAAGACAACTAAGCTCCTAAGCATTACACACCGGCTCAGAGCTGCAAGGACCATGGCTGAGAATATGTTGAAACAGATCCCAGAATCTGAGGGATGCTGGCTCCCTGTTCCTCCTCCAGGCTGCAGTCCTCAGGGATTCCTGCCTCAGTCACCTGTGATTGTGGGGTCTGGTTGTCGGCAGAGAGACCCCGAGGTCGGGAGAAGCAAGGTCAGCAGAAGTCGACGGGGAGCGGAGCTTGAGTAGAGGGAGGCAGAAGGCCACAGAGAATAGGACTTTCCTTCTAATGTGGGCATTTGGGGCTGAGCCAGAGATGTAATTGTTGCCTACGTTGGAAAATAATCTAGGCACAGGTGCATATATATTAAAGAATATTTTTAAAGACAAAAGGAATAATTTAAACTTGGCAAGTTGTAAACACACAATTATTTACAGTGTACTCATAAAGTCATTCATAATATGCCCAGACAAGATAATATTGTCCCATTTTCAACTCCCAAACTACCGTGAACCTCTACCTAAACTACATCAACATTCAAATTTTGTAGGCACGTCTGACTCTCCCTGTACAGATCCTGCAAATGTAGACCTAGGCATAGGGTGTCCTGTGAAGCTCGCTGTACGGCATCAGTCAGTCTTCACTTCACACGATGGGGCACAGCATGCCTTTGGTCATCGCCCGGTATGGTGCGTACATTCAATTATCTAGCGGCTGAATATTATTCTTTAATAATTTAAAAGTTAAAATTATGTGAAAACCTTCTCACAATGAAAATTATAGGCCCAGAGCTTGTCACTGATGCATCTTTTCAAAGATTTAAAGAAGAACGCTAAATGAGAAATTACACCAATCAGAAATGACTTCTTCCAATAGTTCCTAGTTCTTTTCTTTTCTTTTTTTTTGTGCTGGGGATCGAACTCAGGGCTTTGTGCTTGCAAGGCAAGCACTCTACCACTGAGCTAAATCCCCAGCCCCAGTTCCTAGTTATTTCCATAGGTTAACATTTGAATATAGATTCCAAACCCTGGCAAGGACATAAAAGAAAGGAAAATTAGAGACCACCCACAAAATAGATGCAGACATGCTTAATAAAATACAATGATTTTGGATTCAGAGTATGTTTATATATATACAGAGACATCAACACCAGATGAGATTTTCCCATATGCAAAGTTAATTTAACAGTGAAAAATCAGTCAAAGTAATTTATCATACAAAGGAAAAAAGGAAGCATAAGAGGAAAATGGCATGATTATTTTAGTAGATTTAGAAAAATAATTTGACAGAGTTCAATATTTTCCCATCATAAAAACTACAAGAACACTAGGGATAGAAGGAAAAGATATTAATGTATATTATTTTTATATATATACATATGTATCTTTTAATACAACAAAAATCTAGAGTAAAATTTGTATATAATCTTGAAATGATAAAATTCTCTTTAAATTTACAATTAAACAAGGATATTCACTCCCAATATTTCATTCAAAATCATAGTGAGCATCCAGTGCACAAAAGAAGACAAGGAAAAAAGAACTAAAAATGTAGGGTAAAATAAATAATACTATTGTTCATAGATATAATAATTGTTACCTGGAAAATATAGAGGACCTGCAATTAGAATCAATAAGCAAATATGTTACTTTCATCGACTACATGTTCAGTTGACAAAAATTGTTTGCCTTCTAGCAACAAAACAAAAATAACAAAAGTGAAATGGAGAAAATGATATTATTGTATTAGCATCAACAAGCAACAAATATATAAACTTATCAAAAGCTTATACACTAGAAACTAGAATCCTTATTAAGGTTAAAGAGAATGAAATAAATATATGGTTATTGGAAGGTATAATAGAACAATTTGCTGCAAAGAATGCACAATTTAATGCCATCATAATCCAAATTCTAGGTTTACTTCTTTCAAAAAAGTGATAAACCTAGTCTAAAATGTATATTAAAAAGACTGCAGCTAAGGCACCATTAATGAGGAAAAGCAATGCTAGACTCTATGGAATATCATGACTTATTATAAAGCTACCATAATTAAACCAATACACTATTTTGCAAGAGTAGCCCAGTTGAACACTGGAACAGAATCAAAGGCTTAAAATGTTCCCAGCATATTGCTGACTGATTGTGGTAGGTTCTCTGAGACATGTGTAGCCCATATCTCTCCCAGAAAATGAAAACCTATTCTCTCGGATGCTAAAATGCTGGTTGGAGGTAGTTTTTGACTATCCTCCCTCCCTGTAAATGTCTTGGCTGAAGAATGTTGCCTCTTTCAAAATCCCGCTCACATCTGGGCTTAGCCTGCTTGCAGCGCGAGAGTGGAGGAGGATGAGCAGCTCCCAGCCTCTCTGTGGGATCCGTGGAGCTGCGCTGGGATTGCGTTCCAGCTCTGCTTCTTCCTCTGCTCTCTTCCGTTTCTTTTCTACCTTTCCACAGTTGTGGAAGCCAAAGCTTACTCTTTAATAAACACCCAGCAAGCTAATCTTCATCTAGGATCAGGTTCATAGGAGAGTCAACTGCAGCAGTTACTGCCAGAAGTGTTCCAAAAGCAGCAGCTAAAAATGTGGTATCAGAGCTGGACCACCTGCTCTCTGGCTGGAGGATGACGGCTGAGATGACTGCGAGTCAACTCAGGAGCAGGCCCAGGTGCAGCTGCTGGACCAGGTGTGGTTTTCTTTGCTGGCCTGAAGTGAGGGGTGCAGGGTGGATGACCATTGCTTTGATTGATGCCCTTTCCCCATTCGCAACAGAAAAGAGGGTCATAAACGATTTGTGTTTACTTGGAATAGGAGGGACATTAATCAGCATCTGTAGTTTGGTCCTGGGACCATGTTAATACTCTTGCCCCATGTCACCATGTAGTCCGAGGTGATCTGAAGGTCTGGATGTCCCACAGAGCATTGCCCTGCTCCACTGCGTTGGCGGAGCAAGGCTGGCTAACACGACTGGCTGAGCGAGAAACGCCTAGCGCACTGGAGACCCTAAGGAGTTTTTTGCCTTTGAGTGGGATCCACAGCAGAAAATGCAGCCCTATCAATTACAGGCCAACTCTGTAAATTATCACTTTGATAGCTAATGTAGCCATAGCAAAAGGCGCTTTGAGGAGTTTTACAGAATCTCTCATAATGGGCCCTCGAGGTTCTGGACCAGGCCGGCGTCACTTTCAGCAGGTGATTACGTGCCTTTTGAAAAAGAATTCCCGGTATGTTACTGTGCTCTTGGGAATGGCTGCTCGTAACAAGTGGCCACGTGGCCAGTATTACCCATTATAAGCTGGATTCCGTTAAATCGGCCACGCGGTGAGGTCACAATATAGTAAGAGTCCATTGCCATTGCATGAAGAGGTCAGATGACAGCAACACCACACCGGAAGCGTCGGTGCACCGTGATGATCAAGCCTGAGCAGAAAGAAGGCTTCAGCTGGTGTAGCTCAGACGCGCCTGCCTTCCACCGTGGAGTAGGAATAGAGTAACGGACACTGGGGAAATACCTAAACCAAAGACAAGTCTGTGTCAAAGGCCATGCTTCTTAGGAGCAGGCTGCCTCCAAGGGCTGATCAGTGCAGAGGTACAGAGCTGTCCCCACTCAGGACAATGCGAAGCACACGTGTCAGCTCTGGGGCATCCCCTGGGTTTCCTGGAGCCTTCGTTGGGACGGTCTTGCAGCTCAGGGTCTTCCTCTGCCCAGTTACATTTCTTTCCTCTCTCCTTCATGTATATTGTCCTAGCACCATTCCACACGGAAGCCACCTTAAAAGCTGGCAAGCTAAATTCCACCTCATGGTCTGTTTCCCAGGGAAGCCAGCCCACACAAGAGATAACACTGTCAAGCAGTCGAAATGGATGCTATTTTCACTGAATGGTGCTGGCTCAATTGCCCATCCAGATGGGAAACATTATTTTGACCTCTAGCTCAACCATACACACAAAAAAGTAATGTCAGATAACTGCAAATCAAAAAGCCAAGGAATTTTTTTTAAAAATTTAAAAGTGTTAATTAGAGGAAAATGTGAGAAAATACTTTCTTATGCTTGGAGCAGCCAAATTTCTCTTAACTAGGACATAGGAGTATGACATGGTGATGCACATCTGTAACTCCAGCACTCTGAGAGACTGAAGCAGGAAGGTCTGTATCTCTCAGTGAATTCTATGACTCAAGAAGAAAAGAGTCCCTCAGGAGAATGGGAAAAGCAAACTTCCTCCCAGAAGATATCAGTCAACAGAGACTGATTGAAACAAAATGCATTAACACTGCACACCCACTGCAGGGGCTAAAACAGGAAAGAAGGAACCATCGAGGGCTATGAAACTCTCATACACTTTTGGTGTTTGTGTAATTTTGCCAGTACTTGGTCAAATCATTTGATAACGTTTAGTATCTCATCACATATGCCCCAAAGAAATAGCATGTGTATTTACGGAATGTCTGAACTGTAGTATTCATATCAGTTCTGTTCATAGTGTCCAAAATGCAAACTTCTTGACTCCCATAAACAATACAGAATGAGTAAATAAGTCGTGATATATTTAAACAATGAAATACTAATCATTACTTAAAATCGCTAACATCTCATAAGTCCAACAATTTCAAGTAATCTCGCAAATACAATTTCGATGAAAAGAAGCTAGACACAAATGATACACTTTCTGAAACCATTTAGATTAAGAACACACTGTATATACTAAGTGATTCCATTTATATAATTATACCTAATGAAATGTAACTATATTTTATATCAGTGGCACAGCTAACTGGTGTTTTAGGTGTCAAGAGGGTGGTTTCTTCGAGGACGAGCTGTGTCGAGCATGGGGTAAAAGGAGGGCTGCTGATCCTCTGGTTCTTGGTATAGTGCCTGCACCTTCGATGCATTCAGTTTGCAGAAATGCATCCAACTACAGGAAATGTGATCTTTCTGTGTGTTATTAAATTTCAATTAAAAATTTAAAAGTGTTTCAAAATTCACACTAATTAAAAAACTATATTATTGGCAGAAAACCTGAAAGTCTGATCAATGAGCCAAAATTTTAAAAATTAAAAATAATATCTCCTGGCAAAACTCCAGTAATAGATTCATCCTTTAACATCCATCCATTATGCCTGCACCTGAGTAGGTGAGAACTGTGGGAGAAAGTCTCAGCAGTTTAAGAATCAAACAAGATATGTGGGCTTATAATTTCTGATATGATACTAAAAGTGTCCTGCACAATCTTGCTACTGTAGAAGCAAAGTAATTGGGATTTTGGAATGAGGTAATCGGTTGTCCAGTCTTGGCTGTTTTATAAGCTTTGTATGACTGTGAATACCTTCTACCCAATCTATAGATATGGATAATAATGTAAGTATAAATATTACTTTTTTGTATGATACTGAGAATTGAAACCTGGGCCTCACACTGAGCTATGTCCCCTGTACTTATATTATTTTATTTTAAAGACAGAGTCTCATTAATTTGACCAAGCTGGTCTTCATCTTGTGATCTTCCTGCCTCAGCCTCCTGAGTAACTGGAATTGCAGGCATATACCTCTGCACCCAGTGCTACATATTACTTTTAGGGTGAGTTCACCCTTTTATATTAGAATTCTTCAGAGAAAAAGAACCAAGACGAATATAATTTCTTTTAGAAAAGTGGTCACATAATTACAGAGACTGAAAAGTGCCCTCCATCTGCCGTCTGTAACTTGGAGACCCAGTTAAAGCAGAGGTGTAAATCACTGAGGCTCTCAGAACAAGAGTACTGATACTGGACAGAAGATGAGTGTTCCAGCTCAAATCGAGAGAGAAAATGTGACGTTTTTCTTTTCCTTTCCATGTTTTTCTTCTATTTGGGTCTTAAAGATTGGACAGTGGCCACATCAGTTGGTGAAGATGATCTTTCTGCAGTCCACCCTTTCAAATGCTGATCTCTTCTGAAAGCACCCTTACAGATATGCCCAGAAATAATAGTTTATCAGCTATCTGGAACACTTTAGCTCATGTATTCATCATTTCCCCATTGGTGGGACAAAATATTCAACACCTGCAATTTAAGGGAACTACGTTTACTGCCTCGTGGCTTCAGAGGGTTCAGTCCATGGTTAGTGTGTTGGAAGGCCTAGTGGGGAAAAGCTGCTCAACCCACGGCAGCTAGACACAGAGCAGAAGAAGCCCAGGACAAGCAACCTCTTCAGCAAATGCTTTTAAGTAACCACTTACTCTGTGGTCCCAACTTTGCATGTGTTTCTTCTCTGAACAAATAGTAAAATTTTCACATTTTCAGCTCTGCCTTTGGCTGGTGAATCTCACTGTAAATCTGACAAAATGCAGCCAGCAATATCCATGACTCAGCCTGAACACTGGGCTACCTGGAAATTTATTACTCAGCCACCTTTAAATTCAGTATCATTCAAAATCTTAGGATATCAGGAAAATACAGACAAGTTATTTGCCAAAATGTAACAGGCATGGCCTTTGGTCCAATTTCTATTAGATTCCTCATTTGCATGTGAAACTCATGGGCCTGGCCTTTACTGTCCACACTGTTATCAGCTTTTGGTCTTCTGAGTACCAGCCAGAATTGCCCATCAGTAGCTTCTTACAGCACACTATACCTTCTTTAGCTCATATCTCTGAACCTTTCCAGTCTTCCTTAGTAATTCCAAATGCTTCTGAACCATACGGTCAGCCATAGTCCTTTTCTCTGATACTATTTTTCTGTATCAGTTACTTTTCTGTCACCAGGACAAAAATACCTGACACCTGCAGCATAAAGAAGGAGAGGTTTATTTTGCTTAATGGTTTTGGAGAATTGAGCCATATTGGGTCAGCTGGGTGCAAGGCAGCAATGTCATGGAGGAAGGTTCTGATGGAGGAAGGCTGCTCCATCTGTGGTCACCAGGAAGCACAGAGAGAGAGAAGGAGGAGCTGTGGACAAGAGTACATCTTTCCAAGTTATGACCCTAATGATCCCTTTTCGCTGACCAGGCGCAACCCCCTCATGGCACATTCAGGTATGAACACATCAATAAATTAGTCCACTGCTGACTAGAGCACCCCGCACGATCCGGTCACCTTCCAAAAGTCTCACCTCTGAACACGTGAGACTTTGGAGGATATTTTGTATCTAATTAGGCAGTTTCCAAGCAAGGCTGAAATCTGTGTGGCTGTATTGCTAGTTCTCTCTTTCCTGACATGAAGAGAACATTCTTAATGAATCCCTGCTTCTGCTCGTGGGCACACACTTTCTTGTCCACACACTTTGTGGTTCCAGGTGGGCCTTCCTGAAAGTTATTCCTTGTCTATATCTTTGACTATTTCTAAATTAATTATTGAAGAATATCCCTCCTTCAGGGACTATCGCCTCCATATTTTGCTTTCTACTTCTGCAAGTTTGAGGCTCCAAGGGTTTCTCTCTCTCTCCTTTTTTTTTTTTAACTTTCTTAACAGTTAGATTCCAATCTATATGGAGGTTATTTTGGTGCCATTATGACAAAGACTGTAACTTACTATTTTCTCCAAGTATAGAGTTGGTTATTCCAAGTCCACTATGGATTAATCCATCTTTCCCATGCTATTTTAAAAGTCTTCTTTATCATAAAGTGAGTACTTGTATATATATCGAATTATTGGTGGATCTTCTGTTCTGTTTCATTAAACCTTTAATCAACAATACAGTCACTTGACCCAGAAATGAATATACTTTATGTCCAAAGATTTTGCACTGTTTAGCCCTTTTTATATTTTGGTTTTTTTCACAAGTAATTTAGACCCTTACTTTTGAATTAGCTAGAGTAAAGAAATTTATCAATATTTGCATACTAGAGGAACTTTACAGTTATGATTTTGTATCTGGCCAGGCTAAAGCAGTCAAATCAGTAACACCTTATTTACTGACAGCACAATATTATCCTGACACATTGTGAAAACGAAGAGGCACTAGAGAATGAAGAGGCTCATTTCTTGAAGTACATTTCTGTCTACTTGTCAATGTTGATAAAATGAAATATATTGCTTCAAAAACAGTGGAAATAATACTACTAAGTTTACTGAGTTTTATTCTTATGTGAACATTCTAGTTTCTTTTGACCTTATTAAATCTTGACCTACTTCCTCCTTCTTGGCTTTTTTCATCTTCTAGATCAATTCCCATTTGGAGTTACAAATTTTTGTAAAGCAACATTTAAGTGTGCATAATGAAAGCAATGGAAATGCAATAAATGCCATCCACTGCCAATTACAAAACACCCTTTCACCAGCCTAATAAAGCTGGTGTTACTTTTAACTGTTTCATGAGTTACACTGCACCTGGTTTAGCAACTGGTTGAGACATCCTGTCTTGGCTTTCAAATGGAAACAATTAATTCAATCAGCTGCACATATTTTCTTTAAGAATTATACTAACCAAAATGGAATGGAAATAAATGAAAAATTCTTTCTGAGAATTCTTGCATTCTCTTGATAATTGGCAAAAACAAACATGAAAATAAAGAACTGTAACTTTCTATGGGGCATAGACTAAGTCTTTTGTTGGTATATTTGTTTTCCTAAATATATACTATATTCTTTATCAAAAAGAAGTTGGCAAATATGCTGTCCTTTTGACATTTAAATATATAATTTACATGGATATTTCCTTCAATTCTTGGTCAGATCTTTATATTAAATAGCTAGTTTTTCTGATCTCATTGTATTTTTTTTTTTTTTTTTTAGTGGTGCCGGGGATCGAACTCAGGGCCCTGTGCTTGCAAGGCAAGCACTCTAATCACTGAGCTAAATCCCCAGCCCCAGTCTTTTTTGCCACATTCTTCCTATTATACAGTTTCAGTATCCTAAGTGTGTCCATTTTACATTGGAAAAGAATATGACTGAGTTCTGGAGAATAAAAATTTTATCTAATGTACTTATGATAAGAGTCTTTGCAGATTGTAGCATAAAATTATAGATTATTTCCAACAAGTAAACATGATTTAGTAAAAAAAAAAAAAAGCCAACACAGAACTTATTAGATTTCACTAAAAACAAACACCAAAGGTGCATACAATGTTCTAAATAAAAAAGTAAGCAAAAAATAGTCAATGTAAAACAAATAAACTGGCCTACAAGAGTATCTCATGCAAACAAAAGTGGACTGGTTGAAATGTCACCCGCCTGAGTGACGCTCCGGATAGTCGGTATGTAACGAATGTGCTGCCCGAGTGACCCTCCGAGTAAACTGTTAAGTGGTTAAAATAGCCGCCTTTCGGTTTGCGATCCAGCTTCCGGCGGCGCAAAGACACTCGGTTACATTGCCACAGTTTGGATCCGATGAGTCCCCAAGGTCCCAGCGCTAAGGCGCGGCGCGCGTCCCGTGGTGCCGCCGGAATTGGGCTGGTGGAATCTCTGAGAAGCGCGGCCCATGTGTAGAAAGGAATCGGGGGCCTCCGTTTCCAGCCGTTATGATGTGACCAGTCCTTGTCCACCACGTTTCTGCTGCGACGTCCTGTGCTGCCAGGACCACAGCAACAGGGCAGTGAGCCTGGGCTGAAACCCCTGCAACTGCAGGGCGGAGTAAATCTTTCCTCCTTCTAAGCTGTCCACCGCATGCGCTCTGTGTGGTGGTGGGATCCTGCATGCAGTCACCAGCAGAGGCCGACGTTCCTCGTTCATTTCTGTGAAAGCGGTTTTTCCCGGCAGCGCCTTATTTATGATTTTATTCGTTTATGTTATGCACAAGCTTATTTAACACACATCATCAATACAGATCCAGTCGTCAGTCCAGGGGTACATAGGGTGAGGCACTCAAGGTTCGAATGAGACTCACTAATAAATATGTTTCACTTTTTAAAATATTCCAGCAATAATCTCTTAAATTAGCTTTTTAGTTATTTTGTTTAAAATAAAAAGGAATGAATGTAGTACAGACTTGACATAACTATGGCATGTTGCTTAAGAATAACGACGCCATTTTCAGGTTTGCTGTCAGTGAAAATTCATTACATAATTGCTTAATTTACTTTAATGAAATTCTTTAATAATTGGAAATAATTCAAAGTCGACATGTTCTTTTGTTAATCATACTTCTTAATGGTAAATCTAGTCATGCTTTACCTCCTCTTGGAAATTCTTTAACGGTTCTCAGAGTCTTCAGAGCACAGTGAAAATAACTTCTTTAGCATGGTGTTCAGTGCTTTTTATTACTTAACTGTCTGGTTGATCTGTTTCCATTTTCTTTGCTACAATACTCCAACCATGCTGATGCTGGCGTACCTCCTGGACTTGTGTTTGATTCAAGTGTTCAAGTGCACCAAGGTCTATATATTCAGAATGAGAATCTCTGTAACCGAAAGGACTTCAATCCTGCTCGTTGCTCATCATGTTGTAAAGTTTGTCCAGATGATTTGCTCTGAGAAATTCTTCTCGAGTGCTCTGTGTAGGGCTGAGCAGCCCCGCAGAGCTCCGACTTGCTGACAAGATGACTCTCACCACACTGCTTTTTCAGTATCTGATGTTCCCCCTCTTACTTTGTAACTCTTAACTGTCGAATCCATCTTACTAATTTTTATATTACAGTTGCCTACACAATGTTAGAGCCATGTTAAATATCCCCAAACTACTTTCATTAAAAGAAAATTAAATATAAGTGGGCCATATGGTATCCCTTTAATCTTAATTAGGAACTTTCTTACATTAAAACTACTGTTCTCAGCATATTAGTATAAACTGCTAGTGTTTCTACCTTTATAAACTTTCAATAACTGGACCTCAGGCCTCATCCATCCTTTTTTATGAAGGAAAAGCAAACTAATTGAGTTGAATTTATTGGAACTAATAAATAAAAGAAATGGAACAGAAGAATAAGCACTGGAGCTTTGTCAAAAGTAAAACTATTTTGTTTTGGCATAAAATTTCCACTTTTTGGACACTGATCTGACAATGATAGTGGCTTTAGTGATAGCTATCTGGATGCAAAAAGTTTTGGCTAAAGTCCAGGATTTTGACATAATTAACATTGGATTAACCTTCACGGCATGGAGTAATCAATGTTTTTCTGTTTCTAAGTTGCATTCTTAAAACGCAGCATAATATGTCATTTACAGGGGAGATTTTTTTTTCTTTTTTGCTAACAACTTCAGATATCTGTCTAATTTATTTAAATGCTGTATCCTATCACATGGGTACTACCGCAGCAAACAGTTTACAAAGCATTATTATTTTTGTTTGTAATCGGGGTGGAACCCAGGGCCTTGCACATACTAGACAAGAGTGTACCGCCAAGCTGTACCCAGGTCCTGCAGCCTTCACATTTAAGTCCTTGCACCTCCAGCCACAGATCGGGCCTTGCTGCAGGCGTAAGCGTGATGGCAGATGGGGAGATGTCAAGAGGAGTGTTTGATTGCTATGAACTCTTTCCTCAATTCACTGAAACAGAATACAGTGCTCAAATTCATAGGCAAGAAGATCTTGTTCATACTTCATATTCCTCGATCTTGCCAGACCATAACAATTAATACAGTGTCTAGGCTGCATATTACTGTTATTCTAGGTATCATGAGTTATTATTGCATATACTTTTTGCAGTCACAAACAAAATATTTTGATGACCCAGTTTCCAGAACCAGTCATATGTGGGTACATATATCTCTGACTAATTTGCTAGTAAAGTGACTTTGGAAAATTTACACTGTAACAATAATAGAATGGACTCAATGAAGTTCTTGAGGAAATAATTAAGTACCTTGCATAGTATTTGGAAAATAGTGCATTATGCATACCCTCAATTAATAACCATAATCATTAGTATTTTTGTTTTTTAATTATTCTTATAGAACAGAATTTAAGTAAAAAACATTCAACTATTAGCTAATCTTTAAGACCAACCTAGAGTTGGAAGAGCCTGATCTAATACTGAAACAGTCCATTTGGATTCACTTCTCTATTCTGCAGCCAGAATTCTATATAAGCACGTCACCGTCTAAACACAAACTGCTTTCCTTCTTCTATGTGTAACTGGAACCAGAGGCTTGTTGTTTGTTTTGGGTGCTGGGGTTTGTCTCGCACAAGCTAAGCACTGAGTGATACCCCAGTCCCTGGAGCCAGAGCCGTGATATTGTGATAGGACATTGAAGAAGAAATAATCCCATGGCCCTTCTCCTTCAACTCTCTTACACAGGAGGAATTGATATCCCTTTCTGAGCAATATATAGGCATGAGGATAACTTGCAAAGAAATCTTGATGTTTTAAAAGCATAGTCTGAAAGGTATTTTTGGTGTAACTTGTCAAGAATTAATGAAATGTGCTTATTATTTTTTTAAAATTAAACAATAATGAATTTATTATACAGCATTTCTTTCCCAAGAAAACATATGAAAGTGCTCTTGGGTTGTCAATTTTTTGTATTATTTTAATAAGACTACTGTGCTATTCTAATAAGGTAATGAACGTGCAGTAGTTTCACAGGTTTCAGCCTGGGGCTGGTCGGCCGGTCTCCCTGGCACTGTGGTGAGGCACAGTCATGGGGAGGAGAACCCGGGGTAGAAGTCTATTCATCATGGCAGCCTGGGGATGGGGCGGAGAGACACAGAGGAACAGGTCAGGGGCTCGACATTCTCTTCCACAGCATGTGCTTAGTAACCTGACTTCATCCCAGGACGTCTCACCTCCTTAGGGTTCCACCACCTCCCAGTGGAACCAGGCTGGGGAGTAAGCCTGCCACTCTGGGGAAAGTTCCGGATCTCAACTCTAGCAAGTTCCTCTTCATCAGCACCTCTCATGTAAATTTTTGTTGTTCTAAAAATTCATGAATAGTGCTTAAAAGGTGCTGAATAACCGACCCATTGTTTTCATCACCTTCTGTTGTAATCCTCCCCTTATTTATATTTACACTTCCATTATCTATTTAGAAAAAAAAAAATTAAAGGCAATGATTTGGAGAAAACATCAGACACAAGTAGACACTTCTTTCCTGCAAATATCTTTGCTTACAATGGCAAATGGACGCAAGTTTTGATAGAAAAATCTCATGAATATTATAATTCACAAAACATTACAATTCAGGATATCATTAAAAATAAATAAGATTCATATAAAAGAAAGATCAGACTTATTCTTTAAGGCTGTTTGGGCAGTGGTAAGACTAGGAAGTAATTACATCATATGAATAAGTGAATTATAAGAAAAATCTCTCTTCTAGTGTTTGATTTCCTAAACTAACACACACTATTTAGATCTGCTTTTAGGATTCACGACCAGCTGAAATAAAATTGATACATAACAGGCTAGGTCTGGGTATTTGGAAAGGAGGATTCCTATTGAGTGTTTTGAAACAGGCCCACAAAACTTTTCAAACATAAATATAAAGAAAAGAACCAAAAACTAGAGAGAAATATATAATAGGCACTCTTACTAGTCAGTTTTTCATTCCTATAGCTAAATACCTGAGCAAGCTACCTAAAGAAAAAAGAGCTTTATTCAATTCTAAGTTGTGGGCTAGAAATTCAAAGAGTACAAGTTCTTGCTACCCGCCCAGCTGCCTGCTGTCATGGCAGAAGCACCTGGTCCTGCTCCCTCCCTCTGCGTGGTCCTCTCCTTCTCCTGATAAAGCCGGTAAGATTCAATCTGGGATTAGTCAATGATGATCTAATCCGACCACTTCCCAGAGACCATGGTGGGATTACTCATCCACCTGCTTCATATCATTAACGTAAGACTTTGTGGACTGAACTTCTGCATAGGTTCTGAGGTACAGATCCTGGTGAACTAGGAGTCTCGTTAATCAAAAGTCCATCATCCCATTAAGCAAAGAGAAACAGAAATGGAAGTTAATTGCTTGCAGCCTCTCTTCTCTACCAGACATCAATTAACCTGTTTTCCTCCTAGAATGATTCTTCAAATCATGCATTGATATTTTTCGTTTTGCTGATAAGGACACACGAGATTTAAAGGAGTTAAATTTAAACCAAGATTTACTTTTTATTCATTCAACACTATCCTTGAGAAACTTGAGAAACATCAGTGGACAGTGAGCTTCCATTTTAGTGAGGAAAGAGTTGCGACAACATATTTTAAGTGTACGGTATGATATATTAGAAGGTACTAGGAAATGGAAAAAGAAAAGTGGGTTAAAAGGGATCAGAAATCTTTGGACGGGAGAGTTTGCACTTCTAACTGACATTCAATACCTCTCCACGACAAGGTGGTGTCTCAGCGAGTTGAACACATCAGGGTGTGAAGTCTCCGGCTACCTGGGGCCTGGGGAAGAGCTTTTTAGGCAGAGGGAACATCTGGAGCCAATATGGGAAGTCTGGTAAGATCAGAGATGCTGGAGCAGAGAGAACAAGGGGCAGAGGGCAGTCAGAGTTACAGCGGGAGCTAAATCGCTGGGATTACAGACCACCGTAAGCACGTTGGCTGATCATCTCACGGGGGGTGAACTGAGGAATGACACAATACGACGTGACATGTGTGGAAAAGACCGCTCTGGCTGGGAGGCTGAGAAGACTCGGAGACGTGGGAGGGCAATGGGCGAGGCAGGAGAGCAGCTCCATGGATGGCGGTGACCTGATTCAGAGACGGGGGTGGTGCGGTCCAGGTTGGCTGAAGCTAAAATCTAAGTAGCTGAATTCTGTGTGTAATTTCGGAGCAGACAGGATTTCTTCAAGGACTGCATGTGGAGTGTGACAAGAAGAAACCTTGGACACCTTCACAGGTTGGGGCCTGACCAGTGTGAAGGACGAAGCTGTTGACTGAGAAGGAGGCTTGGGGAGAGATGCAGTTCAGCTCTGGACTTGTTGGGTTGGCACATTTATTAAATGTGAAGGATGAAATGTTGATATTCAATATACAGACTAGAGCTTTGGAGAGAGGCCTCGTCTGGAGAAATAAATTTGAGTCATCAACCTGGCATCTAAAATCGTGTGAGTGGGTGAAATCACAAAGTCAGTGGATGTAAAGAAAAGTGGGCCAGTGCTTGAGAGAATTGGGGAAAATAGATCATTTTATGTCATGATGTTAGAAGTTTAGTCTTTCACCTGATAATACAAAATGACTGTCCAATGACAGATAAGCAGGTCATTTCATAGAAAAAATTACAATATAAACCAGACTATGCCAAGGGCCTCAAAGAGACCCTTTTCAGTCATAGCTATATTTCCTAATCTTTGAGCAACTGGCTTTTGTTATGAACAGCCTCATTCTCCAATGGATCATCCACAGGTGGCAAAGTTAGAGACCCTAGAAAAGGTGACCAAGTCAAAGGCAGGCACTTCCAGCATGGAGCAACGTCCACGTAGGTCCGTGAGACTTCACAGATAAGAGAGAAGTCCACTTCATTACAAGAATCTAAACATTCTAGTATGTCAAACTCTCAGTAATTAGTCTACTACTTGAAAATTAGATTTAAGGTTGTGTTTAGTTTCTAAACTGGTGTGGTTACTTGGAAACTAATGACCTTGTCCTTCCTTCCGTGCATATTCTTCAAAAATTAATTAATACATTTATATTATCAGTACAGTTCTCCTTTATAAAAATATAAAATCCAAATTTATATCCTGATCCCTTTGAAAGGCCTTCAGGTAGAAGCACTGCTTATATAAAGTAGGGACCATTTAGTAAACAGCAATTACTTACTAGTGATTACAAATCTTGGCACGACACTAGTGAAAGTAATTTAGTAGGGGATACTCTTAGATTCACAGTAGGACGCTAAATAAAGGCAATCTGAAAGGACGTTTTCTCAATAAAAATCAATAAGCACATCCAGGAGTTACCAGGGACACTCCAGAGACGCACATCTGTGAACCAAGATCTGTGGATCCAAAAAAGGGTCACTTAAACCAGGAAGATAATCAAATTATGCTCAGAAGATCACATTTATATCTGGCTCAGATGGGATTAAAAAATCACTGACTTTAAATCTCGGGTAAATTCCTTTCGGATGTGTAACTTTAAATGAGCCTCTCCGCATCTCTGAGCCTCAGTTTTCTCATCTATGGAATGGATCGGTGACAGAAAACCTGCCCAGCGGGGACTCCGGCACGCCGGCCGGCCTGCGGCAAACGGGAGCAGCCGGCGCGGGCTAGACGTCGGGATTCTGGGCAAACGACCAAACCACGAGAAGGCCTGTCGCTCCGGCTCAGGACGGTCCCTCCCGGGCTGAGCCCGCAGCCCCGGCCCGCGCCAGCAGCGTCCCCGCGCCCTCCCCGCACCCGCGTCCCCGCAGCGCCCGGCGCGGCCACCGCGCAGGCTCCGCGGCTCGGGGCGGGGACACGGCTGCGCGCGCCTCCTCCTCGGCCCGGCCCGACCTCGCGCGGGGCTGCGGCCGGGACCTGCGGTAAGGGCCGGGGACGCGGGGACGCGGGGACGCGGGGACGCGGGGTCGGGGATGCCAGCGGGAGAGCCAGACACCCGGGGACGGGGCGCCCGCCGGGCCTGCACCGCGGGGAGGCGACGC
>PVJO010008449.1:0-75259 GCA_004026905.1 Hystrix cristata | reverse complement strand
TGCATATATCACTGTGATATGATGATTTTAATTCTTCTGGGAAGATACCAAGCAGAGGAATAGCCGGGTCAAATGGAACCTCTAGTTGTAGTTTTCTGAGGAATCTCCACACTGATTTCCACAGTGGTTGGACCAGTCTACATTCCCACCAACAGTGCAGGAGGGTTCCTTTTTCCCTGCAGCCCCGCCAGCACTTGTTGTTGGTTGATTTCTTGATAATAGCTATTCTTTCTGGAGTGAGATGGTATCTTAGCATTGTTTTGATCTGCATCTCTCGAATGACCAATGATGTTGAACATTTTTTCATATATTTATTTGCCATTTTTATTTCTTCATCTGAGAAATGTTTATTCATTTCAGATGCCCATTTTTGGATAGGGTCTTTAAATTTGGGAGGTTTGATCCTTTTGAGTTCTTTATATATACTGGATGTTAGACCTTTGTCTGAGGGACAGCTGGCAAAAATTTTCTCCCAGTTTGTGATTTTTCGCCCTACTCTATTAGTAATTTCTTTTGCCGTGCAAAAGCCTCTTAATAGGAAGTGGTCCCAAGCAGCAATTCTTTTAATTGTTTCCCGTGCAGCCTGAGTTTTATTCATAAATTTTTTTCCAACCCCTATGTCTTCAAGAGTTCTTCCTATTTTATTCTCTAGGAGATTCATTGTTTCTGTTTTTATGTTTAGGTCTTTGATCCACTTCGATCTGACTTTAGTACATGGTGAGAGACATGTATCTAGTTTTAGTTTTCGACATGTGGTAAGCCAATTTTTCCAGCACCATTTATTAAAGAGGCTATCTTTGTTCCAGTGAGGATGTTTGGCTCCTTTGTCAAAGATGAGATATTTGAGTGTGTTTGGAGTTATTTCTGCATCTTTTAGCCTGTTCCATTGGTCCTCGGGTCTGTCTTCATGCCAGTTTTACTGGTACATTTTAGATATACACAATGATAACATTCATCGTAGGGAATTTGTACCTGTGCATGATATATCTTGCTTCTTCTTTTTTCCCGTTCCCCTCCTCTCCCTTCAAACCCTCTTCCCCTCCTTATTTACAAAAGCTTTGTTTCTATTTTTTTCTTCTGCTCTCTTTTTTCCCTTGCCCCCTTCCTTCCCCCTCCCCTATCTCTTATTCCCCTTCCCATTTGAACAATTTCTTCCCTTTTCCCAATATTCATTATACATTTTAGTCCTTATTTACACTCTCAATTTCTCATACTGGAGAAACGATCGGTATTTAGGAAGCATATGACTTAAGTGAAGGTTAAATTCATTTCGACTTTTGCGAAGTTAATTTCATCTGGGTAAATACTGCTCTCAGTGTTCCTGGGTGACAGCAACGTGGAACTGGTACACTGGATGAAGGAGATGGTCCTTTCGAGTGGTGGTGAGTATCACCGAGCAGTTAAAAGATGGCGTAGAACAAAAAGGCAGTAAGGGAGAAATCGCTGTCTCTGCCCAACTTCAAGCTGAGACTTTGGTCCTCTCCCGCCTTTGGATTTGGATTCAGCTTGAAATTTAATCCACTGCTCCCCTGGTTTCCAGGCTTTTGGATGCAAATTGAACTATACCATCACTTCTGGGTTTCTAACTTGCTGAATGCAAACCTTAGGCTCCTCAGTCCACATAACCACACAAGCCAAATTCCTTTAATAAATTTAGAAATAGAATCTCTCTCTCTCTCTCTCTCTCTCTCTCTCTCTTTCTCAATTCTATTTCATTTTTTTCTTGGAGAACTCAGACTAATATAAATTTGGTATTGAAATGCTCTCGAGAAACAGGACTTTAAGGAGAGTTTCTGAATTGGGCCTGGGTTTCTAAAGCATCCCTCTAAACTGACGAGTGTGCAAGCTGCTAACGACTGTCCCCAGCGCATGGAAAGTCATGGAGCCATCTAGAAATGGAGATACAGTGTGTCTCTGCTCACGCAACCCTGAAGCTCCCCTCCCTTAACGAGTGCAGCCGTTGATTTTGCCACATTCGACTTACTTATTTGACTCAAATCCCAGGGTCTTAACTGTTTGCTTCATTCTCCTGTCTCTTTTTTGGTCTGATGTTTTCTGCGACCTCAAGTGATCTGTATCTGCAGAACTTCTCTGATCATTGCCTCCTTCTGTGACACAAAGATGTCACAGAGTAGAAACCAAGCGGAAGCTGGAGACAGAACTGAGTTCCAATCTAATGCCTGATACTTTTTGCTGTGTGACTTACAGCAGGTTGCTGAACCTCTCAGAATTGTGCTTTACCTCTCTGTGAAATGGGGTTTTTCACAGAGCCACCCATTCTACTTGTATAACTCATTCATCTTACAAACTTCCTTTAACAATTGACTGATATCTCCCTTCCTATAAATTCTATCATCATTTGAAAGCACAATTCCTGCTGTTCACCTAATTAGGATTTCAACCCAGAGAAAATCCTTAGTTGCAACATAAGTATTACTTTCTTTAATATATCAATGTTTCTAAGAAATGAATAAGAAAAACATAGCCCAATTAAAACAACAATAAGAAAAACAAGCGGAAGACATGAACAAGAAATTGACAAAAAAAGAAGAAAAAGCAACCAAAAATGATATTTTAAAAAGAAAAAAAACCAAATTGATAATCAAAGAAATGGAAATTAGAACAATGCATATGAAATTTCTAAAGATCAAAAGTTTAGTAGCTCATTGGGCCTTGAATTTGGTAAAAATTTCTATAGAGCAGTTTAGAATATCTATCAAAAGTCGTTTTAAAAAGTCTTTGACTCTGAAATTTCACCCTAGAAATTTATCTTGAGAACGATGTTTTTTATAATACACAAAGACTTATGTACAATGATGCTTATTATGTTATTTAAATTATAGAAAATGTGAAAATATCTTTAATGTCCAACAACAAAATAATGGTGATGTAAAAAAAAAAAAGATAAACTATAATTGTTTGTAGACATTTAAAATTATTCTTTGGAGAAAATTTAATAACAGGCAAGCATATGTAAAACAATTACTTGGAAACAAATTCATGGAAGTTCTCTCTGAATGATCAGGTTTGGTTGATTGTTCTTTTTCCCCCCAAGTGTTTCTGTATTTTGAAATTTCAATTTGAAGAAAGAAAAGTGGGCAGAAGAGAAGGGGAAGGAGAAAAGGAAGAGCACACGTGAGCAAAAGAAAACTCTGTACCAGGCTCTCCATGGATGCTGACTGAGATGTCAGGGAAGGTCAAAGAGGAGAAAAGGAGAAGGGACCGGTGACCTGCTTGCCCACTGCCATGGTGTGGAGTTTTGCTCTAACCCCAAACTCTCCGCAGCTCAGTGTTTCTCCTCGTCAGCTGAGGGTAAAAATTGCCAGTCCAGCTTGTGCACTGGGTTTCTGTGACAATCAAAAGTGATGCCATGTACAAAAGCGCTCATAAAACTCCAACGTGCACAGCAAGTCCCAGGGAGTGTAATTATCACCTTCGTTAGAGCGATCATCGTCTCCTGCTTCATCATCCTTCGCTGGAGAGCTACTTGCTGGGCTCTGAAGGGCACTCGGGATTTCCACACACACAAAGGGAAATGCGCACGCTGCCTACACCAATTTCAACACAAGTGGCGTCAAGAGTAACCAAGTGGACCCCAAGACCCCCACAGTCACATGGCGGGAGTGTCTGAGGTCTGGAGGGAGTCAGTTTGGTATTGGACAATCCAGGCTGCAGGCCAGCTGGCTCATTGTAAGCTGCATGAACTCAGGCAACCTGTTCCACCTTCCTGAGTCCCATTTACCCATTTATAAAATGGAAATAGTCATTCCAGTCTAATCCTATCACAAGATCACACAGGAGAATGTGTCCACACCTCCTGTGTGCTTCTCCATGACCCTAACTAACCCAGGCAAATGGACAGAGCATCTAGATCACTATGTCATCTTTGCCATAGTGTATAGAACGCAAGCCCTATAGAACGTGAGTCCTCTTGAAGTTAATAAAAGCAATATGTGAAATACAGGCTCCGTGAGCAGCTTTCAAGAGTCACTGGATTTTAAATAATAAAAATTCTACAATTATTAATTCAGATATATTTTTATATCTGAATCTCCAAGAGCAAGTTTAATTTCCCAAACAACTTTGACCATAAACTCTGTTTTTAATGAAGCATCCAACTAATAATCTTTGGCAAAAATCTGGTATATGCTGACCTGAGACAAAACCGAATGCAGAAACCAGGGCAGCTTCATCCTAACCTCATTATTAGGCAGCCTAGAACACATAGGCCCTTTCATCCTGAATAAAATGTAGCATGTGATTCTCTTAAAAGCAAATATGACTCTTACCCATTTATGCATGTTAATGCCAGCCTGCCTTACTCTCTTACCCATGGCTTTTTACTAATGAATTGACTTGAATTAACCTATCTGTCTCTCCTTCCATTTTTTCCTCCATTCATCAATCCATCATCCATCCATCCATCCATCCATCCATTTACTCTCATTTAAAGATAAGAAATCTGATGATCAAGGAGATGAATATCTTACACTCAGGTTCAGCAGAGTTAGAAAATCAAAAGTCAAAGACAATAATAGGAAAGGAGAAAGGAGCCACATGAAGAAAAGAACACATGAGCGTCTCTGTGAGTCCTGGGGAGGTTGAGGGAGATCTGGTGAGGAAGGAGGGGGCTGGAGTGCCCTGCTCCAGTGGGTGAGAGCTGAACCTGAGGAGTGCTGTTTAGCACTCTAGTGTCCTGGGGTAATAATTAGATGATGGGCTTTGGAACCAGCAAGATTTAAGTTTCAATCTGGGACTGTGGCATAATTTACCAGTCACATGTCTTCATGGAGCCTCTGCTTTCTTCTCAATAAATCGCGATGGTAACACCTGCTTTGTCAGAAGGGTAGGAAAATTCAAGGAAACCATGTGCGTGAAGGCCCTCATGATGCTCCTGGCCCTATGTTCAGGAAATGTACCTTGACCCCTCTCTACTCGCGCTGAATCTGTCTGGGTAAAAAGATCAAGAGAGAGCAGATTCATGAACTCTATGGAAAGAACAACCAAGGCTGAAGACATTTGACTACTAATACTAACACTAATAACTAACAGCAGCAAAGGCAGCAACCCCCATGACCAAAGCCACAGTTTATGCCACTTAATGCTGTCTCTCTTCAAATCTGGTTTTTCTTGGTTAAACAATACTACACAAGCAGCCTTCCTAAGGCAGCACAGAAAGGCCTTTCATACATTTTTACTTTTCTCTCTTCGTTCATTAAAAAAAATAATAATAAAGTATGCCTTGTTAAAGGTTGTTCTGACTGCAAAGGGCACCAGATATAAGGCTTGTGTTTTAGTGGAGGGAGCAGAAAGCAGAAAAGCTTGACTAATTATGTTACTAATGACTTGGAGCATCTTCTGTGTGACGATGTAAGTACGCCAGAGTGAGGTGAAATATCTCAATTACTTAGGAAAAATAAAGAAGCCCCTTCTGCACCCTTCATCCTTCAGTTATTCAGGCTGGATCTTAAAATTTTCTCCAAATCAGAGGTCATTTACCAAAAAATGAAGCCACACCCCTCTCTTCTAAGCCATGATAGGTCATGTAATGCTTATTAGTTTTCCCTCCGAGGGCAGGATTTTAGTGAATAAATGAGGTTTGCTCAAAGGAAATAGACTTTTAAAGCATCTACCCATGATTCTACTGTGTTTGGTTAAGGTTTCAGTTCTGAAAGAGACATAACCTCCAACAGGATCTTTAGCAATGTTCTGGAAGGATCAGAAATATGAAGAAAAATAACAATTCTCTCTTGTGGCCAGTACATTTGGAATGAACATTGGTTCTGAGATGCGTAAGATTAAGTAAGTTGGTGGAGGCAAGACTGATGCAGAAGTAAAGGCTGGCTAAATCAGTAAAAGTTACAAAAGGATTAACAAATGGATGCCTCACACTTGTAAAGTTGATGGTAAAATAGCCCTGATTCTCTTTTCTTTATCTTGGAATCAGCTTCTCACAAAGTAAAATAATCTGTGAGGTGAACAGCTTGATACTGAGTGAATAGTTAAAGACCAGCCACATCAGTGTCATCCAGGGCCATTCTAGAACTGCAGAATCTCAGGTCTCTCCCCAGACCTGCTATTTTCTAGAAAGATTCCCCCAGGTAACTCATGTACACATGACAGCTTTGAAACCTTACACTCCTGATACATTCCTTTGTCCTATTCTCAAAAGAGTCTCAATCTGGCAAACGCCCTTAGTGTCCTCACCTTCTGCCAAAACTGTTCTTATCATAACTGTCACCAGAGAGGCCCTATGCCCCAGGATCCTTGCTTCCATTCATCTCTAGAAAGACTTTGACAGACGAGTCACTGGCAGGTGGGTAAATATGTCATCTTGATTGATTTGTTCTACCTGCCTGGTATACTGATTGGATAAGTGATGGCTAAAAACAAGCTCTGTAATCAATTAGTGATGCCTGCTGCAGGCACACACTGTGGTTGGCAGAGGTGCCCAATTATATCTTAATGAGTTTACATCTTAAAAGAAGATGGTGGCAGCGAGGTTATGGGTAAAAGCTGAGAAGATCAACTGCTCTGAATTCCTGAACTTCATTATAAGTTTCAGATCTCAATTATTGCATGTTTAAGGCAAACACATTGAACCACAAAAGCCCTTTCCTACCCTGATGTTCCACATTCCTTTGTCACAACAACCCCAGCTTCCTTTAACCACAGGCCTCCTCTCAACAGTTTTGTGGTGCCTGTGGGGGTGGAGAAAAGCAGAGGGAGGGCTGAGGGATGTGGGGAGAAGAAGCTGCCAAGCACATTGGCCTGCAGCTGGGCCCCAGCCCTCCACCTCCGCTAGGCATCTGTTTCCAATGAAGCTAAGGAAATTCCTGACCCCACTCCTGCATTCCCTCCTTGCTGCCCTGCTCTTGCCTCCACAGTGGCCTCTCCCTTCTGTGGGCTCTGAGTCAGGCCAAAACTCCCCTTGAGCTCACAGGGTCCAGGAAGCAGAGGAATACCTGGCACCCTGACTCCCCTAGAAGTGGCTAGCTGCCAGCTGTCATTCTTTGATGGTGTTGAAAGATACCTGAGAGGAAAGTCCAGCTTTGTGGGGTGTCTGAAGTTGGTGAGGGTGAGCCAGCCTTCTACACATGGCTGTGTGTTGGGAGGAGAGTTTTGAATTGAACTGGGTCTCAGGGATGGGGCTTTGCTAGCGATACCTGCCCACACATAACCAGAAACTGTAGTTACTGCCAACACTGCAAAACACTAGGGCCAAATGCAGCGACAAATTTATAAGTGAAAGACACTTGTTCTCAACTGGGTGTGCTTTTGTCCTTTGAGTGGCATCTGGCAATATCTAGGACATTTTTGGTTGTAACAAGTCCAGAAGAGCATGGTACTGATAAATAGTGGGTAGAGACCAAGGGTGCTGATAAATATCCTTCAGTGTACAGGAAGTCCCCACAACAAGGAAGTATCTAGCCCATTTTAAGTTGAGAAATCCTGGGGTAGGAGAGCTTCGGTATTACTGTGCCTGCCCCTTTGCTTTATAGGTTAGGAAATTGTAGTGCAGAGAGAAATATAAACCAGGTAGCACCATTAGCTAGTAGAAGGGCTAAACCAGGCACTCTGGCCCTATCATCCACCCAAGTATTTACTCAGGGCAAGTGGAAAGAGAAAAAGAAAGCTAGCTCCTGGGCTGGGCCCTGCCCAGGCTGTGGCAGGAAGCTGAAGAGAAAGAATGGAAATGGGAATGATGTATTCAAAGTACAGATACCACACCCACTAGTAAAATACTTCTTAGTGATGCTTCTTGGCTTATTGGGATTAGCAACACCCTCCTCCTTAATGGTTACTAAAAATAGGGGTGGGAAGAGGGAGATGCATGCAGGGAGGAAGCTGAGAAGGCTCCTTCCCACCTCGGCTTGCTCTTTGCCACAGAGAAACTCCTACAGCACTTTAATTTTTTGAGTGATTTGTAGAGGAACCATCCATATTTTTTTTCCTTCAGAAAATAGCTCCCAGGACACTGCTATGAGATGCATCCAGGTACTATACATCACTGGCTTGTCTCAGGGAGTAAGGATACTACCATCCAGGACCTCTGATTTAGAACTGTACCATGAATCATAAAAGCAGAGAGCTGGACTATGTTCATGATCCTGATTCAGAAATGCGGAACTGAAGTCAGAAAGCTGGCTCACAGCAACTTCCTCATGGTCTTGCTTCAGTGTTATTCTAGTGACCCAACAGTTGTCACAGCAGTACCTTCCAAAACAGATGAAGAAGCTAGAAATACTGTCATTTGGCTAAATCTGATGTTAGTCTCTCTGTCCAACCCGACCAACTATCCATGTCATCCAAGGATATCCTTTTACAACAAGCATCCTCGGCCTTGCAGGCACTAATTACTGAAGGTCCTTTCCTAAATGGCCCCAAATAACGTCAAGGCTCATTCTAGAGGTGCTTTCTGAAGGGTTTATTCTCAAAATCTCTCAGATGGCTCTACCATCCAGCCAGTCAAGCCAATCAGCCCAATCAGACACTCCTGAAGCATATCCAAAACTTAGGCCTATATTTTAAAATCAACATGTATTCTTATTTTTAAAGCAATCCACACATTTTATAGAGTGTAGACACAAAAGAATATAAAAAATCACCTGAAATGGCCCCACCAAAAATGATGTGTCAAGTAGAAATGTAAATCCTTCTATATTTTTTCAATATATATGTGTACATGCATCTATATCTACCACTATATCACATACAGAAACATTTTAAATTTAGTCTCACTGTCTACATAATTTCATCACCTGCTGCTTTATCAAACTATGTATCACAAGTTTCTGTCCTTGTCATTAAGTTCTTTTATGTATCACTGTACATGGCATTCTTTCATATGGATTCATTATAATTCATATTTTATAATTATATATTTTCTCCTTTTGATACTGCAACTACACCTTTGAATATAGCTGTGTTTCTACTTGAATTCCTTAAAGAGAAAACATGCACCATTTTTACAACTTTTGAGACAGACTTTCAAATTAGCAGGTTGATCTTTTGAAAATATTTCAAACCCTTGTTTCAGACACATAGGTATATAAACACCTGCAATAAAGAAGTAGAACAACTCTGCCAAATATCTGGGAAGTTAAAATGTAATTCTAAATCCAGGGAATTCATTCATTCTGTACCCACAATTCAGCAAGAGACCACTAGTAGACACTCTTTGACTCTGGAGGATGATGGCAAGATTTAAATGACTCGCAGGAATATCCAATAGTATTAACCCAGAAATAGTATGTATTGTCACAGTGTGCTAAATCCTTGTTCAAAATTCTGTTTCTCTTATCAGACTTGAGCTCCGTAAGCTGATGCACATCTTCAGTCTCAGAAAACTTAAATATAAGTAAAACATTTGCCACAGAATACACATTTATTTTATAAGTTGGTAAATGGCCGTCAATGATGCATCAAGGGTGCTGCTATGGCTCCAGTAGGTTTTGCTACATAAAAGAGGAAGCACCATCTCCAGGATGTGCCCTAGCATCAGCTGAGAAGTAAGTGCACTTTTCCATTCTCCTTCCCTTCCAGAGGAATATATTTAAATAAAGATGTTTCTTAAAAGAAAATACACTTTTTTTTTAAAAAAAGGGAGGGGAATGAGAAAATATAAAGAGGATGGCTACTGGTATTTTAGGGTAACCAGCCAAAGGATGACATTTCCTTCCTGCCTTCTAGAACATATTTCTGGGAACAGATTAGGCTACAAATGGAAATAAAAGTGTATATCATTCCAGGTCCTAGAAAACAGACGGTGAGAGGCAAGTTGGTTCATTTCAAAAACAGAGGGTCTGCCTTTGAACCACTTGATGGTGAACAAACCAACCTTCTCTGCAATGTCTGGCTGGGGCTTCTGTCTACACCAAGTGCCAAGGACATTTAATGTGTGATATTTGGTTTGTTGGGTGCAAAGCTAAGATGGGGCCTGCAAAATCCATCTGTACTCTCACAGCTTTTCAAAGGGAAGCAAGGTTATTAATATCTATGAAGCCTTTAATATCACAGATCAGGCACAAGAAGTGGAAGAATGCATCCCATCAAGGGAATGCATCTCTCAGAGCAGCACCGGACAGTGGATTTGGGCCAGGACCTAAATTATTTAAGGTGGAGCCTTGTATAAGGAATGAGACTCACCTAGGAGCACACAGCTAGTTAGAAACCCTGCCAAAACAAACAAGAGACAAAAACAGAAGGTCTGTTAACTTGCAGGCTCTCTCCCTCTTCTCAATACTGTTTTGGACTCCTTCTCCTTGTACAAGTCATGTCATGGGAACCTGAGAGTTAGTGATAAATTAACCTTCGTCATAAGATTAAGCCTTCTTGTCTGACCAAGCATCATTCTGTATAGGCTGAGTGACAGGCTTCCTGGAACTTTAAAAATCTAATGATATGTGAAATCTGTGGACATTATTCCAAATGGTGGCACATTATATAATGGCAAAGAACACATTTTAGAGCAAGGAGACAAGGAATTGCAACTGTTGGTAAGATTTTGATTAAAGATATCTTCAAATTGTCTCCTCTTGTTCAAGCCCCTGACAGCACCTTCCTTAGGCCTCCACATCTGTTACAAGTACAGTTTCAACAGACTGCTCTCTCAGGCAGGGTCCAAATACAATAACAGAAACCACTCCAAGTGTTTAAATAGGGTGAACTGAATGCAGGAATGCGGACACAGCAGTGCTGAAAGAGCTCAGAATCCAAATCAGTGAGATAATGTAGGGCTCTCCCACATCAAGAAGCTGTGACCTTTCTTAGATTTCAAGGGCAAAGGGATGAGATGGCATTGGTAGAGTCAAGGATCTAGAACCATGTGTGGAAGTCAAAACCATAGAAGATGACTTTCGTAAGGGAAGGGGAAGCAGACAGTGGAAGAAAGGAAAGAGGGAAGGAAGAAAGAGCAAGAGAGAGAGATCTGACTTCTCCTTGAAGCTAGGGAGCAAAGATAAGAGGAACAGCATGGGGCGGTGCCAAGTACCAACAGATCAAACCCAGTTTCTAAACTGTTTCGTGGCCTCTGTTTCTCCCTTGCAAGATCTGCCTACGTGGCCTAACACACACGTCTGAGGTTCGCATTCCCTGCTTTGAAATCTTCTGTGGCTCCCATTCTACTTTGGGAAAAGGACCCTCATCCCTTCCCAAAAGACAAGGTTCATCTTTATCTGAATGAATTTAAACAAATCAAAGCTGACTCTGAAAATCTTCACTCTGAAAACACCAATTTCCTGTCCTTAGGAAAGTAGTGCCATGTGGGCAGATGCACCAGGCTGACCTGTGCAGGCCACTCCAGCTGGAAGAAGGTGAGGCTCAAAGAAGGTTTCAAGCCAGAGTCCCCAAGGTTGGGAGGACATCAGTAAGAAAATGGTAAGTTGTGTCTTAGGAAGAGAAAGTTTGGCATACCTCCAGGTGACTGGATCAGGCACCACCCACATTCCAGGTAGACAAAGGCCGTCTCCAACAGGAGGACAAAGTGCTTCTCCTAGAAGCACTCACCTCAAGGCAAAGAAGGGCAGGAGGGAACAAACCAAAAACAAGGGACCTGCTATGGCGCTGGCTGCTGTCCCTGCCTAGCCCAAAGGAGCAAGGCCCCCGCCACCTCCGATTGAGGCTGTGCCCACACCCCCTGCACCCATCACTGTGCCTTATGCTTCTTAGAGGCCAAAAAGTCAACAAACTCATTTACTCACAGGATTACATCCTCTTACAGGAAGGCCCTTGGGAGTTGGGCTGCAAAGTGCAATTTCTGTTGCAGGATCTCAAGAAGGCAAAGAAGGGAGAAGAAGAGGGAGTGAGGGGAAGGATCGGAGAAGCTGGCATCTGTTTCCTGAGAACTCATGTGGCACCAGGCCTTGCAGGAGCATAATTCCATTCAGTGCTTACAGCAGCCTTCAAAAGAGGAGATGTGGTGAGAATGTGAGCAGAAAGCAGCAGGGATAAGGAATCATATCTCTAGTGCTTGATTCATTCAACAAATAATTAGCAGGTGAGTCGGGGTGCCAGGCTTGAAGCCAGGGCTGGGGACCCAGCGTGGGTGTGACATCATCTCTCTCCTCAAGGATTTGTGTTGCAAGCAGCCTCACTGGTGAGTCCTGCAAGCCTTTCTCCAGTGCGTTAACCTCTGTTCACAGCTCAGCCTGGTCTCCTCCGGGAACAAAGAGTTTTCGCCTCTCACAGAGTTTATTAAACATCCTTAAATATACAGTGACTGCTTCTTATCCATTTTCCTCAGGTTTGGAAAATCCGAATGCCCCTTTACAGTTGGTGCAGAAATTTAATACAGTTAATTTTTTCCCTAAAAACAAATCAAAAAAAGCACACAGTATTATTCAATCAACAGTGTGGATCAATACAATCCTAAGTTAGAGTAAGTATGGGAATTGTTTATAATCAAGACATGAATACCTCCCGTCTAGGAGGCACTATATAGACGATCTGGGGGAGGTAATGGGGGATGAAATTTGCATCCTTTCTCTCTGATGAGCACTGACGCACAACAGTGTCATAACTATCATCTTTGCCGCATGCATACTGTCCCATGTGAGTCAATTAAATGTCCCCATGAAAACAAGCAGAAAAAGAAAATCTCCGGGTTCCTTAATGTAAAAACACAGCAGTTCTTTTACAGCCTTGAAGGAGGAAAAGAGCTGCTCTGTCCACGCCGATCTCTGATCAATGGCTCCACCAAGATGGGGACCCGGATGCACAGGATTGAAAGAACCAACAAGCACCTTCCCAAAACGCCTCAGCTTTTTCCTTTGTTAAGCTACAATCATACCCCAAAACATTCCATGTTCTTTCTTTGTTGAACCACAACTAGATTCCATGTAACTTACATAAATTCTCCAAACCTCCCAGGGCCTGAAGATTGAACACAATATGTAGGTTTCAAAAAGGAGGCAGAAGGAGTGCCAATTCTTCTCTAAAGTAGTTCTAATTTAAGCGCATCTGAAGGGAATTTAGAGGAGCTGCATCTTATCTTTTCTGAGAATTTACCTGGGAGTCTGGGTATACGCGCGGAGATGTGGCAGCTTCAGGAACACAGTGGGTCTATCAGGAAGTGGGGTCCCAGGGCCAGAGAGCAGAGCGACTCCTGGTGGGCGAGGTCATGTCTACCCTTCCTCACTCTTCTCAAAGAGACGAGAAAATATGATTCCTAAAACAAACAAACAAAATTCTCCCCAGCTCCAGGGGTCTCTGGCGGATGTTTGTTTTGATGAGATTTCAGGCCTGATTTCCAAGAATCCAGAGGTGCCAACTGTTTGTAAAAGCTCCTAAACCAGCGTGATCTCTGGCCCTTAGGAGATTTATCTTTTATTTATACAGAGCATTTTTAAAAGCCTGTTATTGAGACAAGAAGTGACTGGGAGGCTTCATGTAAAAAGCAAAACAACATCTTTAGAGTCTACTTTTTTAAAAAATATGCATATTATAAAACACAGAAGTTGAAGGAGAGGTAGAAATTCTTAGTTGTTCACCGAAACCCAAATTTAATTCGGCATTGTTAGGCAAGAGAGAAAAGAATCTGAACACAAGCTGTTGTTGTCAAGGGACCACAGTTTGGAGAGGAAAAACTAACTTGCAAAATACAAATTCCAGCTCTGAGCAACATTGGATAAAGGAGCCAGGACACGGGAGGTCGGAGGGACTAATTCCGTGGCAACCCTTGAAGGCTTTCCCGAGGAGGCGCCCCGGTTGGGTGTTGGACATATGCAATCTCTTGATCAGCCTCCTCCCTAACATCTGAGCTATCTATTGCTGCCTTACAAACTGCTGTGGAATTCAATGGTATAAAAAATAAACATTTATTTTTCTCGTATCATTTTGTTTTGGTTCAGGGACTCTCAGCAATTACCTTCAAGACTGGGCCTGGGTGACCGTTCTCTACACCAGAGTGGTGCCGGAGCACCTGCTTCCACAGCAGCTGACCCACACCGCTGTCAAGTCACTACCACAGTCCGGAGAGACTTCGGTTCCTCACCATGGGTGCAGCAGAGCATCTATACTCCCCACTACCAAATGTCCAACTAATAGCTCAGTAGAAAATTCAGACCACTTGGGACTCAGTCGCCTCAAAAACCATTCTCCATCAAATCCACAGTATGCACAGATCAGCCCTGTTCAGTGCGGGAAGGGACTGAATAAGGGTAGAAGGACAGAGTGTAAGAGTCATTGGGAACCATCTTGGAGGCAGGCTGCTACAAGTAATGGCAGCACCTAAGGCAGAGGCATTTCCAGCTGGGTGAGGTGCCCCATTCTTATAATTCCAGCCCTCTGGGAGGCTGGGGCAGGAGGAACAAACTTTCAAATCCCACTTCGACATCTTACAAAGGCTTTGGGTTCAATCCCCAGTGTCACACACACACACACACACACACACACACACACACACAATACACGCCAGTTTGTTATTAGCATATTTAGTCTTTTGTGATTGAAGGTAGGAAAAATTGGGGTAGTTTACTTAAATAGTTAGTGAACATCAGATTTTAGAATTTTGTGAGCATCGGTTCAAATCTGAGCTCTACTATTCACTGGCTGTCTGGTTTCTCTGCGAGTTGAGAGAAGATATGAACTAAAAGCCTACAATGGATGGAAGGATGGAAGCTACATGTTGAAGCAGCCCTCATACCCCAGGTGCCCTTGGTCACCTTCCCGTGGACTAATATATGAGAAAGAAGAACATTTCTACTGTATTTGACCCATTGTATTTTATAGTCTGTTATAAGAACTTTACCTGTACCTAATATATTAGAAAACATTTATGTAAGGTGTGGTAATCTCAGCCCTCTGGGAGACTGAGGCAGGAAGGTGGCAAATTTGTGCCCAGCCTGGGCAACTTACTAAGACCCTGTCTTAAAATTTTAAAAGGGGGTGAAGGAACTGAGATGTAGCTCAAGGCAGAGGCCCCGGGTTCCATCCCCAATATTTCCATTTTTAAAAAAAGTTTAACCTCTGAATCTGGTTTTTCTCATCTGCAGAGACAGAAATACCACCAACTTCACAGAGTTCTTGTGAGGAGAAATAGAATAATGCATGAAAGTATCTGTCCAGCATCTGGCCCAGAGTTCACACACTTGTCATTGTCACTGTGGCCCTGCTTTGAATTTATGATCAGTGTCAACACACTGGATGAAATGGAAACATTCTGTGAATTTGGCGAATCTGTGTATCTGTCCACCAACAGTGTTGCTCAGGGGAGTTTCAAACAGTTTCCTTTGGCGACCCCCTTAATAGGAACTTCAGGGATTTAAACAAACACAGACTTGGTTTCAGAGAGAAATTATTCCATAGACTGCATTTGGGCCAAGATCTGCTATGGACATTCTGCCTTCCCTAGTACTCAGTTTCCAATTCTGGAAAATTAAAAGGAAAGAAGGAAAAAGAAGCAAGAAGGGAGGAAGGACAGGAAGGAAAGAAAGAGGCAAGATCAATATTTCTCAATTTCCAAGGATTCCTGAAAGCAACCACAATAATTCTGCTATTACCCACGCTGCATATTTGCCTCTGCATAATATTTTACTGAGGAAAGTATTTTAGTGCTTCAAACAAGTTTGCAAACCACTAGATGAACAGGATGATCTACAGGGCACTGTCTGGCCCCATGAATCTCTCCCACTCCACGCAGACACTGCGCCTCCAGCAGTAACTCCTGCATCGAAAATGCCCCTCCTCCTTTCGCTCTCCAAGGCTTGCTGTTTGTCCCAAAGGAGTCACCTAAGCTGGCTGGCATTCAGCCAGGTCGCTGCGGACTCCCTCCACCCAGCTGAGGCTGCGCATCTCAGCTGGTCTGTACCATGCCATCTAGTGAACAAATCCAGCACTGAAGCATCCTCCAGCTCGTGCGTGTTCCCTGATGAGTGAAGAATCCTCCTTCCAAATGCAATGGCAATTAGGGAAAAAAAAAAAAAAAAAAGGACTCCAAGTGAAGAAATCCTGCAATGCCATCTCTAGCCAATGCCCTGAGCTGAAGTAGCTGAAATAATCAAAACTGTCATTTTATTTTCTTCTCTCTTAAAATGACTACTTCGAATTTCCCTACTGAAGTTTCTCTGGCCAACTCATCAAATTTTCCATCAAAATTACCTGTAAGGATGGGCTGGCAAGATAGACTATATCAAAATGGAAAAAGAAAAATAAAAAGACCCCCAACCACCTCAGGAATACAGTAGATGGAACAATGGAGCATCCAAAATGTCATGGCCTTGTTGGTTAAATCCCTGGCTTCCCTCCTGATAGTAGCTAATCCACAGCCGCGAGTGACTGCCAGTTCTCCTGGCTAGAGATTCCCCTTGGAGGACCAGAGTCTGATGCCAACATGTCTGTGTCCCTTAGATCTTCTTCTTTAGCAACAATTTGGCTTATGAACGAGCACCTAGGACATCACTGGATACACAGGAAGTCTGTGAGGGTGCAAAGGCAGAAAAGAAGGATGACAGAAAAAATAGACCTTCATACTTCATTTCGGCAATGAAGCACAAGAAATTTAGCTCTTAGCACAACTTCCAACTCGTATGCCCACAGACATCTGAACCTCAGGCCTAGGACAGTGTGGTCACCATTCTTGTCCATGGAGAGCTGCTTCCTGAATTCGGTTCATTTTCTACCATGTTTGGAAATTCATGTTAAAAAAGCATGTGCCTTTTAGCTCACCCCCGTGATTAGTATTGTATTTTAAAAAAAAAAAAAAGAAGAAGAAGAAGAAGAAAAAGAAAAGAAAGAAAGAAAAAACAACCTCAGGGCCAGAATTTCTTCTTTTGCCTCTGCCCAACTCAACTCCACTTGGTTTTCATTTATTTCACTGTGTACTTTGGAACCAGAGGAGCCCTCTGAGTTCCCTGTTAACTCCCACCACCTGGGAAAGGTTATTTTGAAGGGAGCAGAGACCCCAGAGACTCCGGCTCTTCTCCTGCCCCTACTCTTTCTCTGTAATGTAAAAACAGATTGTTGACAAGGTGGTCTGTGTCTGGAGGGGGAGACAGGGAGGGAGAAGAGAGGGACTTGAGGAAGAGAGGGAGGAAGGGCAGGGGAGAAAGAAAGAGGGCAGGACAGAGAGAGGGAGAGACAAAGAGGGAGGGAAGGGAAAAGAAAAAGAGGAAGGGAGGGAGGGAGGGAGAGAGAGAGAGGAAGGGGATGAATGTGCGTGCCTTGAGCCCTTCCTACAGGGCTGGGGGAGGGAGCAAAGGGCTTGGCCAGAGTGACCTTCTCCAGCCAGGAACTGCAAAGCCCGCTTCAGGCAGGATGCTGGTTCCTGAAGCAGCCCTTCTGCCTCACTCTGGGGGTGAGTCTAATCAAGACAGGATGTGTGGCTTCAGAGCAGCTGGAAAGCATTATGGGTCAAAAGTTTAAACCAAGTTAAGACCCATTGGAATGTGCAAGGCCTGGAGTTTCTAATCTCTGCTTCTTCCCCTCATCTGCACACTGCTCCTTGCAGGATGAAATGTCTTGGTCAGTTGGTACTGGTGCTGACACACGAGCCCATGAAGATACAGCCATGACGCCAGAGCTGAGCAGGCTGGTAGGAAAGATATCTCATTTGCCAGAAGAATAAAGAAGGAGCCAGTGCCAGGTGAAAGTATCAGAAAAGGACATACAGAGATTGAGAATACTAATGCTGGAAGAAGGATCATTGCGAATCATTCAATCTTATCTTCTTTACTACAAATGTGCCAAACAGTCCCAGAGAGGTTCATGTCTGGCTCACAGTCACACAGCACTTGGTGGCTAACACTCTGGAAGGACAAACAAATGTAAACTGTCCCAGGTCTCTATACTTGTGCTTGTCCTCTGGATGAAATGAAATTTCTCTAGCCTATTAGGCCTCGGGTGATGTGGCTTCTGCCCACTTCTATGTTCACTGGGACCCCCCCACTCCACCTTTGCCACCACCCTCTTGGCACATTGCCCCTTTTTTTTCCCAAAGATTCCTGAAGTCCTCTTCCACTTCCAAATATGGGGACTTGTTATCCCTCCTTCCTTGGAAGATGTTTTTCTCCTCTGTTCTTCTCTCAAGTGGCAGCAAATTCTTCCTCAAGACATCGCAGAGGACCCTGTCCAGGATGGCATCCTTAGCCTCAGACCACACCCAGGCTCTCACCGTGTGCTCCTTTGGTTGCCTTTCACTGTCTTCCCACTTGGAAGAGTATATACACTTGCTCCGGAAACCTCAGTTCCCTCTGTCTCGCTACACATGGCGGCCTAATGTCAAATACTTGACAGTTGTCCAATATCTGTTTGATAAACCAGTTAATCAGACAACGAATTCAAAGATAATCTCTTACTATCCTTAGTAACTAAGTACGAGTTTGGGTGTGCAATAGACATAAGATGGCCACAGATCATGTGGTAGTCTGTGTCCCTCCCCTTGATTCTAGGTGGATTCCATGAATATTGGGTAAAGAGAAAAACGTCAGAAGTGAAGTGGCCCATGGAGCTTCCTAAGCCTTAGCTGCAAAACGCTGGCAGTTTCTGCTCAGGCCTCTTGCAAGTCCCCAGGAGCCTTCATTACCAGCTATGTAACCTGACTGTTCTGTGACAACCATTGTCCTGGAGAAGACACATAATGGTCCCCAGGGCAATAGCCCAGTGCAGCTCACCCTGCCAGCCATCCCCAACAAGGCACCAGGCAAGTGAACAGAATCCTGGTGAACTCCCCCCTCCAAGACATGCCTGGCCACCAGATGACGCCACTGAGTGACCACAGCCCCTGCCCAGATGAGCTGTGCCTGAACTCCTGACCCACACAGTCCTGCCTTGGAGTGAAATGGGAGCTGGTGTAAGCTGCCGCATCTCAGGGTGGTTTGCTAGGCAGGCACAGATAACTGCACTAAGTATAATACTGTGAAATGTACAGTTGGTCTTTTCTGGTTTCCTGATGGACAGCTTCTAAAATCCTTGCAATCTTCTGAGTGATAAGGGGGTCCTTTCTGTATGATAATGAAGCAACTGATGCCTGCAAGTCCCTGGGCACCAGGAAGACCAAGGCGTGATGTAAGGGTAGGGATTTTGAGCCCAGCATCCCAACCTCCAGGAGAAAAGAGGGCTGGAGGTCGAGCTGATCATCAATGGCCCAGGACGTCATCAATCATGCATACATAATGAAGCTTCCAAAAAAAACAAAAAAACAAAAAGAGTGGGTTTGGGAGCTCCAGATAGCTACATCTGGAAGTTCTTAGGAGGTAGCACATGTTAAGAAAGTATGGAAGCCCCACATCCCTTCCCACATAACCTCGCCCTGTGCATCCCTTCCTCTGAATCTTTTGTAATATCCTTTGTAATACACCAGTAACTATGTTTCCTGGGGTTCTGCGAGCCATCCTAGTAAATCACAGAATTCAAGGTAAGGGTTGTGAGAATGCCACTTTATAGCTGATCAGTCAGAAGCTTTGATCTCAAATTATGCTTGCTACCAGCTTTGGAAGTGGCAGTCTTGCAAGAGTGAATCCTCACCCCTTGGAATCCGACACTGTTTCCAGGTAGGTAGTGTCAGAATTGAACAGAATCAGAGGACACCCAGTTGGTGTCTACTACAGAATCACTGGAGAATTGCTTGTGGTGGGAGGGAATTCCTACATGTTTTTGTAACCAGAAGTCACAGAAGCATTGGTAATTGAGAGACTAGGAAAAACGGGAGTTCTTCCTCCACGCAAGACTCTATAGTCAGGTGATTTGGGTTCAAATCACAGTTCTGCCATTCCTTAGCTAACAGGGTTGTCTTCTCCTTCCCACATAGTTTCCTTAAGTATCAATAGCTGCATCGTGTGCAAAAGGGTTCAGTGGGATCCTCTCCCCACAGAGTGGATGGGAGAGTAACTACAGCCCATCTCAGGAACTTACCACAGTGTCTGGCTAGTGTGAATCATGGAAAAGTCTACCTAAGATGGAATCGCTTTGGCCAGAGAGAAAGCATTCCAAAATGGGACCTAGAGATCATCCCACGAGCCCTTCTTATGCTGACTCTGAACTGGCTGCAGCTCCAACTGCAAGTTGCCCAACCACTTCTGGATCTGCACCTGGAGTCTGTTATTGGCCCATCAGCAGGCAACATAGGGACTCACCACTTGCGTGTATGAATCATAGTTCTTTCCAAAAAACTCGTGCCTTCTTAAGCCCTAGCTTGCTCTTCCTTCTTCAGAACACCATTCCCATTTTTCCAGAATCCATGTCTCCTGAGTTGCAATTCCTAAGACCCCAGTAAAACTCTCTCGTGCTTTACAGGATCAATATTGATCACCAATCGACACTAGTCATGCCAAGTAAGCAATAAGCCTTTAGTTATCATTGTATGCTCAACACACACCTTCAGCTAAGTGGAGATTATTTACCCAGGTGAGTCAGGAGGGAAAGGACTTCCAGTGCCCAAGCCACACATCCATGCATCCCATCACCACGGGGAAAAATCCACAGCGTATTGTGATTTGAAAAACTCTCATCCTACTAATATTGGGATCATTATCACCTTCCCCTCTTCCTCTCAAACTCCATTTTCAGCCACATATGCACACCCACAGTCCCACACGCTCCCAAAAATGACAGGAAGGAAACAGATAAATATTCCCAGTGTGAATATTTCTGGGTAGAGAGATTATAGGCATCTCCCTTCCTTGTGATTCTTTTTTGTATTTTCTAAATCTTCTACAGCAAACATTTTATTTTCATGAAACTTAGTGAAGATTACCAACACGAGTGGGAATTTCTTCTTTTTGAAAACTAAGACACTGTTTTGTTTTCCTCATTAGAATCTACCCGAACGAATGAATAAATGAGCTCAAAATAGAGCAGAGTTCACTGTGTATGTGTCGGTAAGGCAAGCACAATGTATGCACTAAATATATTGGTAAAAATATAAACTTTGGGAGTTCTGCTTTTTCTTCTCTATTTTCAGTTTTTGTTTAACATTTTTAAATGACAGTCACACAGAAATCTTCTTTTTTAAATGAAGAAATGTTTTTTTGAAGTAAATAATCATTTCTATAGTTCATTTTTAAGGCCAAAATGCCAGTGATTCTTCAAACGAGTCTCTCCTTCTGCATTTATGTTTATAAACTAAAGACAAGCTCTTAAACACTCATTTAGCAACGAGAAAGTTCCAAGACAGCATGTTAGATTCTGCTTAGAGTTCAGTTTAGTGGAATGTGTATAAATTGCTCATGCCAAATGGAGACAAAGTCCCAGGAACATGAACTGCTAAGGGCAGCTCCATGGCCACAGACATTTCTTCTCTCTCATGGGACAGCCAGGGGGCTGACTCTGCACATCACGGCCTCCTGGGGCTCCTCCCAGGAACACTGCACTAGTGTCCATTCTTCCAGAAATCTTTTTCTGCCTCTGCCTTTCCTCCAGCTGCCAAGCTTGCCAGACTCAAGGGCCTGACAACTCTGACCCTTTCACAAATTTTCTAAATAGGTTACTAGTTCATGTGCTGGATTTTCTGTGCTCTCATCGATTCGCCAGCTCATTGTAACCCAAATCAGTCCAGCTTCTGTGAGATGAATTCAGTGGACGTGGAAATTGCCTCCAAGCCTTCACACCTTTGATGCAGGACACAGGCTTCCTTAGAGCTCCCATGCTGGATTTTTCTGCATTAGCAAGTAAAACAACCCCCCATCACCACCGTAGGCCAGCACCCCTGCCCCTTTCTCTTCTGTTTCATCTCAGGAGATTTTCAACTCAAAGTCATCCCAACAGGCTTCTTTTTTGGTCATTTCTCATCACTTAGATCTATAAATATTAATTAGAAGCCTCATATTTAAAAACCCTTGAGCACATTAACTATTTAGCCACATAAATCAATCCTAAACTAATCTTAGTGGTTTATCATACTTTCACAAGTTTCAGAGCTTTCCTTTGTAATCACCACTTTTTAGCTGCTTTTGCCAGCAGTTATTTGGTGACTTTTCAGCCTGCTAAGGTTCTTCCTCAGGTAAAGAAACAGAAGGGGAAAGATGGAGGAAAGGGGAAGAGGGAGAAGATAAAGACAGAAGAGGTAAAGGTAAAGAAGAGTGGTGATAGGGAAACAGAAGAAAGCAGGTAAGAGGAATGATCCCTGGTGGAGACTGGAAGATCAGGGACCTACTTTTGATTCTCTACCTCTCCTTGGGGATCCAGAGAAACTTATTTAACATCTCTGGGGCTGGCCTGATTTAAAGGATATCTCCAGCTTCATGCTCACAAATTCTGTCCTCCCACACAAGGATCCAGAGTCATCTCTCTTCCTTACCAGGATGTGCTTCTCGAACTATCCCCAGGTAGCACAGGGCAGAGCAGGGGTTGCTTTGACCTCTCATCTCTGTACTCATCAAAGCACGTAGAGGGACCCCAAGATTGCTGCCCAACATGGGTACTCCAAATCTTGGTTCAAGATTTACTGGAGGAGGCAAGCACTGTAGGTGTCCTCTTTGCTGTGTGTTTCTATTCGGACCACACACGGTCTGTGAGTTCTCGGAGTGCACCTCCTAGTTGTGTGAAAACTGGGAGGCTGTAGGCTACCTGGAGGATCCTAACAGTATTGCTTGCTTTGTGCCAGCCCCACGATGGGGCACCACACAGGGAAAGCAGGGTAACAGTACCTAGGAGAGCAGACAGGCCAGCGATCAAAGTTTGGGTCTTGCAGGTATTCAACATGAAACGAGGTACCTCACCTCCCTGAGATGCATTTCTCTCACCCATAAAGCACACACGCTTCTGTATGGTTCTTAGGGTTATTATCCAGAATAAAAGAGACAGTGCCACAGCAAGAACTGCTGAGAGCCTGACTCCTAGTTACTGTTCGATAAATGTGAGCTTTTATTATTACCATATTTCCTCCATCTGAGACATCATCGATCGGAAGCCAAAGAATCAATTTAATAACTTCTCAGGGGGAAAAACAATATATTAAATGCACGTTCCCATTTTAAGACATCACAATTTCAACAATATTAAAAGGTGAAAGGAAATGTGTCCTAGAAATCAATGATATATGGTCTTACTATTGTCGTATTTTGGAACCATTTTAAGTCATTTGCTTGTTTACTTACTTTTCTTGTGTTTAGTCTGGTTTCCCCAGGAGACCTGTAAGTAGCACGAGAGTAAAAAATGGATCATTGTTCACCATTGTTCTGAGTGCCTAGCACAGGTGCCAAGTGAATATTTGCTGGATAAGATGATGTAATATCATCTTACTAGGAGAGATTATTATTACAGTCCCACTAATGTTGCCACTGAACATAAATGAAACTCTCCCTCAAGTGTTTGTGATCCATGCAACTTAGTTAACCTCAAGCCTTAAGAGATGGTTGGTTAGTTGGGTGGCTGGCTAGAGAACAAATTGTTGAAGATTAGAACTTTCCTTGATCTATACATAAAAGGAAAGAGGATAAAAGTGAACAAGAAATGCAGAGTATTCCCCATAACCTCTGATACAAAGGGAACATTCATAAATCATACTTGAAACCGAACACAAAGCAAGGGCCAGGGACTGGCCCTTATCAACTTAAAGTACCCTGTCAGTGTGACCATCTTAAGGACTGTTATATGCATTAGACATTCATAATATCTGTTTATAATAGAATCAACTGCCCCATTCAAGTTATAAATGAGAAATATAATCACAGAAGTCATCTCCCAAGTGCAAAAGACCTTCAGTTGCCCCTTCATAAAGAAAGCATTCATTAATAGTCAGTAAGCATTTCTTGAAGGCCTACTACATGTCAGGTATGTTCAGGTACTAGAGGTAAGAAGCCATGTAGGATACCTGGGGGACAGAGCAGGCTAAGGAGAGAGACTACCTTATGTAGAGAGCACTGTTCCACATCAAGTAGGAAACAACACTGACTCAGGTCTGTGGAGTCCCAAGACAGGAAGCAGGGATGGTTCCACAGAAGAGAGATTGCTGATCCCTTTAGACTGATTTGGAGCGGCAGTCTCTGGTTTGGCATTGCTCCAGCTATTTCAGAAAACTCCCTGCAGCAGGAACAGAGTCCTAGGCCAGGGCACCTGTCAGAATCCAAGTGATGCTCTAGGGATGTGTTGAAAACGAAATGACTTCTCATGGAAAGAAAAAGAAATTTTACTCACTGAACCGCCTGGAGGATGGGTATAATGACGTAAATAAAAGCTGCTTTTAACTTATTATGCAACAGCATTTCTCAACTAATTGGCATAAACAAGAAATTGGATCTAATTATACCAATCACAAGGAAGTTGTTTGACAAGAGACTGCTCCAGGGTGCATTCTTCTTTGACAAGGATAAAGGCAACTTATCAGGGGGCCGTGGGGGCAGCCTCATTATCAGAACAAGATACAAGAGGGACTGTGCATTGGAGAAAGCAGTAAGCCCAGTGCACAGACCCAGCACTGAACTAAAGGGGACGGACAACGTGTGAGCTCAGGCTGTTGAACTAGGCTTCATGAGGACTGGAACAGAAGGTACCGGAACTTGACAGCTCTGGGCTGGTCTTCAACCATGAGAAGAACTTCAACATTGGGAGAAAGGGAAGATGGGCATGCTAGACCTGGAGGGCACCTGAGCAGCAGAGGGGATTGTCAAGAATGGCCTAGTATTCAGAGATGACATCAGTGATGAGGAGAGTATTGTCAGGAGAAGCTTGTTTAGGGTGATGCTGATTGTAGAAGGATCTCCAGACTGTGTTCTTTTTGTCTGTGTTATAGTTGGAATCTTGAATGTCCCCCAAAGGTTTATGTGTTAGAAACTTGGCTGGCAGGGTAGGCATATTAGTTAGGGTTCTCTAGAGGAACAGAATTAATAGAAAATATATGCATAATTATGCAAGGGGCTTTATTAGGTAGGCTCACAGGATCAGAAGCAGAAGAGTCCCAGTAGCTGTCTGCATGCTGGAGAGCTGGAAGTTCCAGAAGCTGCTTAGCTCCAAAACATGAAAGCTGTAGAAGCAAAGGCATCAAGTATGCAGAACCAGTCAGGGTGGAAAGCCTAGAAACTCCCTGAAGAGTTGCAAGTCCAAATCTGCACTGGAAGGCTGAAGAAACCGGAAAACCACGTCTAAAGGCAATGTAGCAAAGGGCGAACCCTCTTGAAAAGACTGGAGCTTCTCAAAAACAGGTGAACTTCCTTCTTTCCTTTTTTATTACATCCAGGCTATGAGCCTATTAGCTGTGATAACTGCAACCAGAGCAGGTCTTCCCCCCTCAGTTTGCTGGTCTACATGATAGTCATCTCCGCAGACACATCTAGAACTGTGCTTTGCTAATCTCCTAGGTGTTTCCTAAGATAGTCAAGTTGACGTAAGATGATTAGCAGTCACAGTGACACTACTGGGAAGTTGTGGAACCGTTCAGAAGTGGGGCCTAATGGAAGTTAGGTCACTGAAGCTGTGGTCTTAAAGAGGATATTGGCGCCCCACCTCCTTCCTGTTTCACTTCCTTACTTCTGGCCACGAGGTGAACAGCTTTGCTCCACCATGTGCTCCTGCCATGTAATGCTTCATCACAGGCACACAAGCAATGGAGCCCACCAACCATGGACTGAAATCTCGAGAACTGTGAGCCACAAAAATTTCCTTTTTTTGTGTTGGTTATCTTAGGTACTGTTACAGTAATGGAAAGCTGATTGACACAGTTTGTTTTCAGTTGGCATTAAGGAGTCTGAAAATGTTGACATGCAAGTGCTTAACAAACTAATGGAGTTCCAGAGAGACAACTCTATAGTACTGAGGTTCAGGTGGGAGAGATGAGAAATGTGCAAAGAGAAGACAGTTATTGCAATAGCTCAGCCAAGAGATTGCAGGGCCAGACATCAGATACTGAGGAAGTGGGTGGATGGGCCTTGGAGATCAATTTGACAAGGAAGAACAGAGAAGAAAAACACCCTGGCTTGCTAAATTTTTAGAAACAAGAACATTATTCCCTATGTTCACTTAAGGAATGTTCTGGAACACTCACAACTGTATTCTTCATAATGGCCACCTGCAAACTAGCCAGTGTCCATGACACAACAGAATACTATACAGCTATGTGAACAAGAGACCTCCAGGAGAATGCATTAGCATGTGTGAATGGTGCAAACATAATGCTGAATGAAAGAAACTCCCCATATACCTGCAAAGAAAAAGCGTACATTGTAACATTCCATTATGTTAAGTGATTCGGGAACACAAGTACCTCTAGGATGAACTCTGATGTGTTGACACCGAATTCTTGTTACCTGGGTGTGTCCACTATATGAAAATCTATTCGGTTGCATATGTATTGTCTGTGTGTACTTGCACTCGTATGCAAACATGTTACACTCAAACTTGATTCCTCTTTGTGGAGAAATATTCTTATTTAGGGGGGCAATAGCCCTTCCTAACTGGGGTGGACCTTGTCCAATCAAGTGAAGACCTGAGTAGAACAAAAAGTCTGGATAAGATGGGCCATCTGCCTGAATGCCTGAGCTAGAACGTCAGTCTTCCCCAGGCCTGGGACTAGACTTACATCATCAGTGTTCTTGGTTCTCAGGCCTTGAGACTCCAACCAGAATTCCACCAGCAGTTCTGTCGGTACTCAGGAGTTCTCTAAATCACGTGGATCAATTTCCTATTTTATATACAGTTGATCCTCCATATCAATAGGTTCTACATCTGAGGACTCAAGGAATTGCAGATTTAAAATATTTGAAAAATAATTATGTCTTCTGAACATGTACAGATTTTTTTCTAGTCATTATTCCCTAAATAAGACGATAGGACTATATAGGATTAACATTGTTTTAGATATTAAAAGTAATCTAAATGTGATAAAGTAAATGGGTTTATGCACAAGTTATATGCAGATACCATGCCATTTTACATAAGATGCCGGAGCATCCACAGATTTGCATATGTATGGGGTCCTAGATCCTTGGTGTCCCACTAATACCAAGAGACAACTATAATTATTATACAATATTAAGGAAATGTCAATAGTACCAACAGTAACAATTATACCTTCCATTTTGGAATGCTAATCCTGCATACTAGAGACTGGTAAGAGCCAACAGCAACCATGTAAGGCAGAGTCTAAAGCCGCACTTAACAGACAAGGAAATAGGTGCAATGAGATATCAGCACAAACCCCAAAGCCACCATCCCTCTGCAGAAAGAGAGCAGGATTAAAACCCAGAAAGGTCTACATTATGCTGGCTCATGATGTCACAAGAGTGTTTCAAGACTCAGCTATTCCACTTCTTGGTATCTTCCCAAAAGAATTAAAATAATTATACCGGAAGGATATATGTACACCCATGTTTATAGCAGCACAGTTTGTAATAGCTAAATCATGGAAGCAGCCCAAATGCCCATCAACAGCGGAATGGACTAAGAAAATGTGGTATTTTTATACAATGGAGTACTACTCTGCCATAAAGAATAATAAGCTTGAGATATTCCTAGGTAAGTGGATGCATCTTGAGACCATACTCTTAAGTGAAATAAATTGGACACACATGTTTAAATACCACATAGTTTCTCTGGTGTGAGAAACTGAAGTGTAAATAAAGACTAAAATGTATTATATTGGGAAAGGGAAGAAAATGTCCAAATGGGAAAGGGAACAAGGGAGGGGGAAAGAGAACAAGGGAGGGGGAAAGGAACAGAGGGACAAGAGAAATAAGAAATGGAAGGAAAAAGTGGAAACAAATCTTTTGTAAATAGGGAGGGAGGAGGGGGTGAGGGGAGGGGAACGGGAAAAAAAGAAGCAACAAGGTATATCATGTACAGGTACAAATCCGCAATGATGAATGTTATCAATATGTACATCGAAAATGTACCATTAAAATAAAATTTAAAAAAAAGAAACGTGTCGTGATTATTCCACATTAGACACTAAATCTACTAGGTCTGTAGGACCCCACTTTTCTGAAATAAGCCAGATCTCTCAACCACATACTTCTAAACATTTCCTTAGGAAATTTTCAATCAAACAAATTAACTCGATCCAGAAAAGCAAACACGTTTTGGATAGAAACAGTCATCTTTTTAAATCGGTTTTTGTGTTTCTTATATAAACCAGGAGCCCAGAGGTACTATTTCTGAAAGCATTCTGTAATGGAACATTTTACTTCAGTGCTATTTAGTATTATCATTATTATCCTTGTTATTAATAATAATGATTTATAGAGTGGTTGGAGGAGACACTGCTATTTAGAGACTAGGAACACAAGCCTGATTTGATATTTAAATCAGCAAATGGAATAGGAAGAGGGGAAAGCAAGGGAAGAAATTAAGACAGACAGCTCTATCTCGGACAGACATCTACTGTCAGGGACAGACAGGCAAATGATGCAAAGGAAAGATTCAGCAAAACTGGAACCAGAGGACAAACATCCTTTTACTGTCGCTGCAAGAGATGCAGTCTGCTGAAACTCACCGGGCCTCAGCAGAGGCTACAGCACCTTGACTGATTAACTTCTGAGAGCGAGGCAACCTAGAAGAGTTTTTACACAAAGAATTGCACGTGACCTTCAAGAGAATATGGGAGCTTGGCGTGGGTGGCATTAATTTACACCTTTGCCCCGACCCTGCTGGTCAAGGCACCAAAAACTGCACAAGCACAGGAGGACCCCGTGACAACATCACAGAAGGCACCTGGGCCCCTCTGCCACATCAATGACCTCAGGGCCATCTCGTCTAGAGGTTCTTAGATAACACTGACTAATAAATCCATTCAAAAATCTTGGGAAATAGTCACAATCCTGGGCCCCATCCTATACCTCAGTAGAACCCAAGACTTAAATTTAAAAATAAAGCCCCCCCAAAGAAATAATTACAGAAATAAAAGAACTGGAGTCTAGGGAATGGTAGACTTGTTTCAGAATGAGGCAGAGAGTGCACAACCAGAAAACTCTCACTAACATCTCAGTGAGAGTCCAAACAGCACAGATGAATAGAAAACCCTGAAAGCTTACAGTGAAGAAAGGGGTTGTCTTCAACGGGACGGTAATTGGATTCACAGCAGTTCTCACCCTTTGAGGGAAAATGTATTTCAATTATACACCTCGCCAACATCCATATAAGTACATTAATGTTTCTGCAAAGAATATTTTCTGCAAAACAACAATAGAATTGAGAATACACTTCAGCCAGATGAAAAAGAAATCCAAGAAATATAGAAAAGGAGTCCAGGAAATCCAAGGAAAAATGGAAACTAAACCCAGAATGGGAATCAAATGAAATCTCAGGATGACAAGTGTGCCCTACAAATGCAATCAGTCCAAATGGGGACGGGAAGTTGAGAGGTGCCAAAAATAAACTCTCTAAGAGGAAAGAAGACTCTGTCATTTAATTTGTATGATGAAGAAGCTGAAACTTCTTAATGTTAAGATGAAGGCACAGAGTTTTTTCTCTGTCAGTAAGAAGAAATAAGCAAAACATCCACATGAAAGGCCAGGGCTGACTATGACAAAGTCAAAAGCAGCTTACTTGCAAGGAATTATTTGGATATAAGTAAAGAAAGAGGGTTTGGGTTTTATGTTAATGTTCTGCCCTCACCCCTTTATGTGGCATGAGTTCAGAGGCACAGCTGAGCATTTTCTTCAGTGTGACTCCAGCAGACCACAAGACTCTGTGGTGAGTAATGTGGACACTGAGAAGCCACAGAGCTGAGAGGCTCTGACAAGACTTTGAAGTCCCAGACTGCACTCAAACTCTGTCTCGGCCACTTGTGGGCTCTGTGACCTCGGACAAAGTGCTTTGCCTCTTTGTGCCTCAGTTACCTCACCGGTGAAATGTCATCTACCACATAGGACTCTTGCACAGATTAAATGAGTTAACATAGGCTGTGCATTTAGAATAGTAACCAATTCAGAGTTAAACCCAAAATTATAAGCTGTTATTGCTCTTGATGTTACAGTGTTAAAGCAGATAAATAATAATAATTCATTTGTTGTGCAATGGTTATTTTTAAGATTAGCTTCCTAACATAATATAGATGACTAAACTGAAATTAATCAACATAAAATAAATACAAAAATCGAGAAGGAAAAACCAATAACATAGCTGACCACAAAAAGAGAGGTAGGGAAGAAAAATTATAAGAGATTCATCCATTCATCTAAAACAGAAGTGACCAGATACTGTATAAAGTAAATAGATTAAGCAATAAAGGGTTTTGTGAACATCCATATAATTTAAATAATAATTTCAATCAATTTAAATTTATTATTTAATTTTTATTAACTATATACAGGTATTTATATATTTGATATGCATATTATAGGTATTCATTTTATACTGCACTCATAATTGATTATGACTATGATTATTAATCAACAAATGTGAATGCAATTCTCAAAAATAAAACAAGCACTAAACCCAGTATTTATCAGTAACAGAGGGCAGGTGGTGGAGAGAGAACTGAGTCAGAACGTCTGGCCTCTGCCAAGTGCTTACTGTGTGTCAGGCATTGTTCTAAGAGATATACATATATGTGTATTATTTCACTTAATACTCTAACAACTCCAGAATTTAAGCACAACCATTATTATTGTGGTCATTTAACAGATGAAGTATTTGAAGCAGAGAAAGACTAAGACTAAGGAGAGAAAGACTAAGTACCTCCCCGGGTCCCTTGACTACTGAAGAGAAAATGACTCTGAGCCACCATCACTACCACGAACAGCACTCATCTCTCGCAGAGAGAAGTTAGTAAGAGTGCTGTGCATATTCGTTAGAGTGGCAAAAGCCAGAGGAAAAAATAACAATGTCCCACAAAAATGGGACACTGTGGGAAGAACAGTGTCCCACAAAAAATGTCATGTCTACCCAGAACCTCAGATTGTGACCTTACTTGGAAAGAGTCTTTACAGATGTAGTTATTTAAGATGAATCATCCTGGATAAGGTAGGTCCTAAATCTGATGACTGGTATCCTTATAAGGGGAGGAAGAGATATGCAGAGACAAACATGGGGGGGAAAAAAAACCCATAAGACAACTGCAGCAGAGACTGTAATAACATAGCTCTCAACCAAAGGTCAGGGATTGCTGGGAGCCACTGGACGCCAGGCAGAGGCAAGAGTAAATTATTCCCTAGAGCCTTAGAGGGCACAGAGCCCGGCAGATACCTTGATCTGGTACTTCTAGCCTCCAGAATGAGGAAAGAAAAAAAAAATTCATATTTCCAGCTTGTGGAAAATTTTACAACAGCCTTAGGAGACTGAAATAACCATCCAAAAACTTAAAATAGAAATGGTCGAAATGAGTGAAAGAAGGGAGAATTTTACCTCACATTGAACAGTTTTCTGTATTTTTTGTTTATAAAAAAAGAAAAAGATAAAAGCATGTGTTACTCTTCTAGAGAGCAAACTTTAAAGTGGCCCCCACGGTTCCCATCTTCTGGTATTCAAATCAAGAGTGATGTCCTCTTTTGGTTTGGGGTGTGGATAAGACCTGTGCTTCTAAGCAACGGAAAGAGCACATGCAGCCAGATGGCTCTGCCGCGGTTGTATTACAGGAGAACGTCACACCCTCTTGCTAGACTCTCCCGTCCTGGACACGCCCTTCCGTGAAGCCAGTGGTCCAGGCAGGGAGGCCCACATGCAAGGAGCTGGGGCCACTCGCTGGCCAGTAGCTGCCGAGGGAGTGAAGGTGACCTCTGACGCACAGCCAACCAGAAGCTGAGGCTCTTCATCCAACCACCTATCAGGAACTGAATTCCGCGGAGAAGCACGGACACGTGGACGCTTGGAAGCCAGCGCTTTCCTCCACGAGCCTCGGACAAGACCATAGACCCGTCCAACGTCTCATTCTTATCTCTCTGGACAAGCCTGAAATAGACGACTCAGCCAATCTGTGCACAAACTTCTGACCCACAGAAACCCGCGTAATAAAGACGTGCTGTTTACAACCGCTAAAAGTGTGAGATTGTTATGCACCAATAGCTAACTAATATTCTCCTATAATTAAAAGGAGCAATAACAAGGGCACTCTAAACTTTTAAATTAGCAAATTTGCATCAGTGAAAAATAAATTTAAGAGGACAAATTGTTCTGAGGAACAGTCAGGTTGAGAACAACTCCCTCATTAAACAAAAAAGGAAACTGAGGCACGGAGAAATTAAGCCACATGGGCAGGTTCGTACAGGTGGTTAATAACCAAAACTTTATCGGCATCCACATGTCCCCAATGACCTCCCACTTTTTGGCTTATTGCTGCCTGTAGAACGGCAACTGAAATTTTAAAAAAAAATAGCACAGCAAGATAATTGCTCAAATCAAGGGCAAAGATTCACAGTTTTGTCTCAGCTTATACTCATGCTAAGCATCATTCCCAACATTTCCCCCCAGTTCCTGGGAGGGTAGACGTGTTAAACAGGCACTTATTAGACCATTTTTTTGACAGCTGCTGCATTTGCAATTACTGTCGTATAATTTTTTTCTTTTGAATTGCTCCAGATTTGTTTTTGTCTGAGCTGAGGTGGAAAATTGAGAAATAGCGGATTCAACAATAATTGACTTTATTAGGAATATGAATGTATTACAGACGCTCTATATTAAAAACTCATTGCTTTTATATTGGTCTCAAACACTGTACACTACTTTTATGGTTCCCTTGTCTCCGGTGTTCCCCCTACTTTACTGGTCCCATCAGCTTTATGTGCCTCGTTCCCTGTCAAGCAGAGGAAATAAATGGTTAAAAATCTAAGTGCTCATCAGACACAAGCCAGAGTTCATAAAGGAAAGTGGGCAGCCTTGGGTAATTTAAGATATTGCTGTGAGCTGGTGTTGCCAAAACGAGGCACTTATTGAACCATAAACAAAAGCAATTAAGATAAGATGTTGATTACTGAGAAGAAAAGCTTCCCATTAGTACAGGGAAGTACAGGGCAGGGAAAGCTCATTTGCATAAGCATCTCTGGAATCCCGAGATGTCCAGGAAGGCTCCCAGGAATCCTGGAGGAAAAGGGTACCTGCCTCATGGGAAGAGTCTTGAAGATCCCCCCAGGAATGTATTGCATAGAGCATCAGAACTCCCAAGTGAGGGGGGAGAAAGGCTATTTCTCCATGGCACAACCAGATTGGAAGGGAAGTCCCTCAGAGATAGACAGAAGGCCTCCAGACACGTGCTAAACCACAGCCGGGAACGACGTTATTAAATCCACCTAGAAAAGCATGTTGAGCTCACTGAAGAAGGTCTAAGTGCAGAGGAAGTGAAGGAGACCTCCTGAAGTTGTCTTTAATGGCTGGGTCTTCCAAGCTTGGCCAAAAAGGAGCTATGATTTGAAGAGCTAGGAACAGAAGCCTTGCTCACCAACTGGCAAAGTATGGGCTGCAGAGGCAGCATGAAACACAGAAGCCAGAATGTGTCTGACTTGCAGGGGAGGAGAAAAGGGTACAGGGCTTATTATAAATCTGGAAATAAAACCAGGTGACAGATCTGGACAAATACCAGAGCAATAAACAGCCTCCTACCCTACGCAGACTGGGCTCTCCTGGATGAGTAATGATCACAGTGAGAACCCTGAACACACTCTTTCTGGGTGAGAGGCAACCCTGATTCTGGATGAGTGTGCCCAAAAATCTCCAAGAATGAGGTACATGGCAGATGCTCAACAATTGCTTATGAGGGCAAGAAAAAAAGAGAAAACAAGGAGTGAATGGGTGCCTAGATGGAATGAATGAGTACATGTACCGCTGGGACTGGAGTCTGAAGTTAAGGTCAAGACTGACCTTTAGAAGCGCCTTGAGAAAGCAAAGAAAGCAGAAAGATCACACCAGGGCAAAATGCCTCAAGACACATCTCAAGCAATGAGCAGCAGCAAGACAGGCAGCAGAAGAAAAATGAGCAGCCAGCCAGAGAGATGATGTTAGGTCAACTCAGTCCTTCCTGTCTGGAGGAACTGTGCTGGCACGTGCTACTGCAAGCCGATCAGCCGGAAGGAGCAATGATTGGCAACTGTGAGCCCAGACGCTGTGAGCAGACTGACATGCAGGGAGACAGGTCCAAATGTCACCAGCTGAAGATCAGAGTGCCTCACAGCCTGATGGAGCCAGTCAGACAGGTGGGGCCATCACCAGACCTGTGCAATCACCCTGAGAAGTAGTTGGAATTTCATTGCAAGCAGTCAGTTCCTCAACTAGAAGCTGTGTTTGTGTTGGTGTAGATGTGGATTAAAATGGTGTGGAAACCCAGAGAAAGGAAATTAATGGATGGAGACCACCCATTTCATGTCAGACTCTACTAAGAACATAATGTCATCTTGTTCAATACTCAGCAAATTATTAAGTTGAACCAATAAAGCACCACAGGTTCAGGTAAATTAAGTGGTCTTTAAAAATTTACATATGTGATGAGACAAAATGAAGATCAAGTCTGATTTTCTTTAATCACAGAAGTCTTATGCCTTCTACCAGGCTGTACTTTTGACATTGCCACCAAGAAACACTGAGATATGAAAGGTGAGATATTGTCTAAGCCAGACAAAGACAGAGGTGGAGGAATCTTAAGCATTTCTTTGACTATTGTTATTGCTATTCTGCAACTGAAAGATAAATCATTCATGGGACACATGGAAAATAAGATGGCACACATGGGCAGGAAGAAGAGAAGGAAGATGTGTCACTTCTGGTGTTGGGCATTGAGTGGCTCTGAATTCCATAATAAACTGAGGTCATAAGGCTGAGATTGAGTCATTGTTCCAGGCAGAATGAGAATCTTGGAAAGGAAAATTAATCTATGGCCAGGGACATGGAAAACGCTGACACACTGTGCATGTAACACAAGGATTCATTAGCCCGAAATTCATTCAGCAATCACCCAGTGGTGACTTCCACTGCTCTTATCCCCTGAATTCAGAGGAAGAAGTCCTGTCCATTAACCAGTCAAATTCAAAGAGGAAAGACATGTTGAAAGACATTGGCAAGATCACAAGATGAAGCTCTCTTCAAGGTAATCTAGCTTCTGGGGCCATATTTATAGGACTTTTGTGGTTTAATTCATTTGTTCAATAAACATCTATTGAATGATTACCTTGGGATAGGGTATTTCAGGTTCTAAGGATAAATCAGTGACCAAAATGGATAATAAAATTTCTTTTGTCCCTGGGCTCATATTCTAGGGAAATATATTCCATTGGTGTTTTACCATGTTTCTTCCCAACATGTCTAGCAAAATAGTCCTGTAGCCTCTCACTGCAGAGAAGTGAGTGGTGGGGATCAGGGCAGGGATTTTAAAAACAGGAAGCTGTAGATTAAAATCCTGGATTTGCCATATCCTAAGAAATCATCAAAAACTAACAAGTTGGAAGGGTGTTTCATTGATTATGACATAGGAGAATAATATTTTCATTGAAGAAATAGAAGAGTTAATTTGAGAATGCTAAATCATGTAGCCTGATACACAAACACAAAAAATACAAGCATCTCTTCATTAGGGAAGGTCACATTAATCTATTTTCTGTTACTAAAATAGAATATCCGAGACTGGATAATTTATAAAGAAAAGAATTTCACTGGGCACACAATTCTAGGAGCTTAGATGTTCAAGGTCAGGTGGCCACATCTTGTAAGCACCTCGTTCTTCATCAGCTCATGGCAGAAAGGAGAAAGACAAGTGGGAGGGTACCAAAGATCAGGGACGTGAATGACAACCTTGCTTCATTTGTGATAACTAATTCGGCCCCACAAGAGCAAAACTCCCTGGAGAAAGGCATTAATCCACTCGTGAGGGCTCTGCCCACATTGCTCAAACACACCTCACCAGGCACCACCTCCTGACACTTCTGCAGAGGCAATCAGATTTCGACATGAGTTTCAGAGAGGACATCCATATTGAACCACAGCACTGTACAGATCAGCTTGTCAGCCAGGAATCTCTGCTTTGAGTTCCTATCTGGTCTCTACGGCAGCTCCTGCATATTATTGACACATGCATCATTTTGAAATACTACTTATTTTATATAATCATAAAACATAGAGAACTCCAGGTCATTAACTGTGGAAGAGAGAGAGAAAGGAAAGAAGAATGTAGAAGCAGGAAGTATTTCAGACAGAATGTTTCTATGGCTCTAAACAGTGCGTCACTGCCCTGTAACGAAGCAAACCATGAGGAAATGCTTCTGAAGGGTTCTGGGAAGTTCTCATCTCTAAATCCTGCCTACTGGTGAGACAGGGCTGAAAGCATTGCCTGGTCTCTGATTTGGTCTACTGGGTGGAGAATAAAGCTGCTGCCAATAACTGCATAGTAGGAACCAAGCAGAGTTATAAACTGTGGCCTGTGTTCAATTTGACATGTCTGATGGGCATTTAGCCGATGACAGGTACTAGGAGTTAAATATAGGATTCTGTACCTTACAGAAGAAGCTTGGGCTTGTACCAGGACTAAGGCCAAGATCCACGACCAAGGCAGAGGCCAAGTAAGTGGGACACATCTTCTTCCAATGACTACAAAGAGAGGGCTCTGTGAATGTCCAAAAAAGCCATTCACCTTACCTGAAGAAATGCCACAGTGGAGGAGATGCCACCCCTGGAAGGTAGGGTGTTAGGGCAAAGCCTGAGATGGTACCTGAGATAGGAAGTTTAAAGATGAAATGTATATATTTGGTTTCTTGGACTGACTGACTGATTCAGTCGTCACCTCCTCTGCAATGTGGAAATGCTTTAGAAAGAAATCTTCCCTGGTTATAAATTCTTTTGATTCTTTCTTAACCAGTCAGGCAAGATCGACAGGCTAAGCTGGTTGACAGAGAAGCAATTGGGAATATCATTATTTGCCTTGTATTTATCTGCATTTATGTTAATGGCTTTGTTCTTGATCAGGGCCAGGAAACTCAGGGAAATGTTTACTGCACTCAAAGTTTTCCTGCGACGAATTATGTGGGAGTCACAGAACAGCCAATACACATAATGTGTAGAAAACATTTCCTTTTTTTTTTTTTTTTCTGCTTCTGACCCTGAATAGCATGGGCTTCCTGCATAGTTGGGACCAAACCAATCCAATTTTTCATATTCTGTTCTGTCGTCTGATTGATTTAATGCTTTTTATGGTCAGACTTTGCCGAGAAAAAGAACATGCATACAATTTCTCTCTGATATGCTTTTTCTTGCTTGCTCTTTTCTCAAAGGGCAATTTCATAAAATCACAGGTCTTCAGGGGAACTTTGTGTACAGTTTTTCTCAATTCTTCACTGTGCAGAAACACTTGGGAGGAAAGTGGAGCAAGAAAGTAACTTTTGGGTGTGCTTGAAGAGGTCCAACTCTGAGCTTTAATATCTCACTTGTATTACTGTATTTGATCATGAAACTCTATTGTGCCCATATTAAAGATAAATAAATTAAGGCTTGAGGGATGTCAGCCACAGATTGGTGAACTACTGCCTATAACCCCAATTGCATCTGACTTCTGTTTTTGTAAGTAACATTTTGTTGGAACACAAACACTCATTCGTTTACTCATTACTTACAGCTGCTTTCAAGAAATGGAAGCAAAGTTGAATGGCATCAACCAAGATCACATGGCCAATAAAGCCTAAAATATTTACTACCTGGGTCTTAATGGAAATACTGTAGTTTGCTAACTCTTGATTTAAGAAAATTGTCACCTTCACAGATAACATGTTTTATCCTGTTTCTGTTGTTATAACAAAATACCTGAAGCTGAATAATGTATAATGTAAAGAGATTTATAGCGCCATGGTTGTAAAGGTTCAACACTAATGGTGGCAGTGCATACAGACAAGATCACATAGCAATACAGAAGGCAAGAGACAAGAGAAGCATCAAGGAGCCAGGCTTGCTCTGGCATATCAATTCACCGTCACGGAGAGCAAACTCACTCCACAAGAGCAGCATCAACTTTCCACTAGTCACCACTTCTTAAATTTCCCACCAGTTCTTAAGCCCACTATGCTGAGGACAAAGTTTCCAGCACACTAACACTTGGGGGACAACCCACACCCAGACCATAGCAACCCGTGACTGTGATAGTAAGGCCTCACTCTGTCTCGGTTCTTCCTACCATGTGACTGCTTCAGTCACTCATACTATAACCTCACAGAGGAAGAATTAACTCAGGTGGCCCTTTATGCATTTTCACCCGAAAAGGAACTCGACCACCTTCTTACAAGCCAGTCACGCTTCCCGCAGCAAATGACAAGCAGCCAGGACATATGTGCAAGGAAGGCATTTGAGAAACAGATACTGTCCTGTGCCGCACACCACACCGGGTTGCCTTTTCTGCTTTTCAGAAATAAGACCGGAAGACAGATTCGTTTAAGCAGAACCCTACTTCCTTTATCAGAGAAGGTTTCCTGAAAACAATGGAATCTGATATAAGTTGCTCATGTCGCAGGTCACATGAATTTTTCAAAAGGCTTCTGAAAGAAACATGAAGAGGTGAAAATGACTTTGGAGACTGTAAACCATTTAGAATGGTGCTGCTAAGGAAGGCGAGCAAAGGGGAACGTTGGAAGCAACCATTTAGTGAACTTCTATTATATGTCATGAGATTGACATGAAGTCAAAGTTTATTTAAGTTCTTTCAACTCGTGCACACTTTGAGAAATAAGTAATTTTGTAATGTGGAGACAGACCCAGAAATGTGATGAGATTTACCCAAGATGCCACAGTAGTAAACAATAAAGATAAGATATGAATCAGGGTATTCTCCATGTATCACTGCTTAAATGAACCCAGTAGATCAAGAAACAACTCTGAAGCCAGGCACGCTGGTGCACACCTGCAATCCCGGCACTCAGGAGGCTGAGGAAGGAGGTTCATGAGTTCAAGGCCAGCTTGAGTTATAAGTAAGTTCAAGGCCAGCCTGGAAAGCACCGGAAGACACTGTCTCAAATAAAAATTAAATAACTCTGAGAATTGGCTCCAAAAACAGAGTTCATGTTTTCTCTAGGTTAGCTTTTCTTGGGAGTGAAATAAATTTAAGCAAACAAAAGCCAATCTAAGGCAGAGATGTCTGCGGTCCTGCAGGAAGATGGAAGTCTGGAGATGAGCGAGAAGGCAACGTGCTGGATAGAGGATGTTGGAGGATGCTGGATGCTGGATGTTGAAGTCCAGGTTGGAGGGGAGGGAGGGGAGCTGGCGTGGACAGATAAGACTGTGAGTAGAGGCTCCTTGGCCTGGGAGCCCTGTGGGTATCAGGCGGAGCTGGGAGGCCAAAGAGACCAAATCAGGAAGACATGTATGAGACACAAATAAGATAGGGGAAGAGTAAGTCATCCATAGAGCCCCACCCATAGACATCAGACGAAGGAAGCATCTGCCCTGGCTCTGATTTGAGATGAGATCTTTACATAGAAAGTCTGATGATTTTGAGAATTTCAGAACAGCAGACAGAAGGGATTAATGGGTGATTTGGTCCAATTTTCCATCTAATGCTGAACTCTGCAACAATCGTGATCAGGGATACCCAGCCCTGCCTGGTCGTCTCTTATGACGGGGAGCCTAGTGCCCAGAGCACCAGGTAGTTCCAGTTAAGACAAGTGTTACCCCCATGCCTTGTACAATCCTCCTCAAGTCTGCCCTAAGGGTAACAGCTAAGACCTAGCTATGCTTACATGTATAATTTCTTAAATATACAGACAGCTAACATTTGTCCTAAAGGTCATTCTCTCCAAGTTAAGATCAAAAAATCACCACTTATAAAGGCCCTTTGCACATGATCAGCCTCCTGGGAGCTTTATATGTCATCTCATCTCACTAAGAGCTTTGTGTTACTGGCTCCACTTCATAGGGAGAAAACGGAGGCTCAGAGAACATAAGTAAGTTTCTCTCAATAACTTCACCAGGAAGTTAAAGAGACAGAATTCCAACACAAGCTATTCTTGGGCCTCAAGCAATTCCTGACACCAGGATTTTTGAGTTCCTTCAGCATTATGGTCACTTTGCTCTGGAATAAAGAAAAAAAAAAGTAGAAAACAGTAAGTGGGCATGATTTCTGTTTTCATTTGTTTTTCATTATATTGCAAAAAAAAAAAAAGAGAAAAGGTAAATTATAGGGGCTGAGGGCATAGCTCAGTGGTAGAGCAAGGCTTTGCATACATGATGTCATGGGTCTGATGCCCAGTACCAAGCAACAAAAACAGTAAATTACAAGTAGAGTTGGGTCACAGCTATATAATGAAAACATTTGATCAGTTGAAAAATATCTTCCTATAAAATACCTTCTTGAGTTGTTTCTGATGCTTAAAATAAAAGTCAGTGGTGTGCATCTTTGTAAATTTAGGTCAGAAATCCACCCAGTTTCCCAGGAATAGTCAATAAAATCCTATTCCCTTACAGTTATCAAACAATGGAAAAACATATTTGGTAATTAGATAAACTTCCCCTCTTTGTCATTTTAAAATCAATAACACCTTTAAAATATATTTTCATGGTAATCTCCTCTAATAAAAAGTGTCAGAAGAGGCAGTTTCATGGACTATAACTTTATAGACAATGAGGTTAATCAAGGTGGATACGTTTTCAAAATGGTTATGAGTTACTGAGCCTCCAAGGTCAAAAGACAGAAATCAACTATAAAGTTTTGGTTTTAAATGGCACCATAAAGGACAGTGCCAGTTACAATTTCCAGCCTCTCCTCCTTGCATTCTTATGCCCAGCACCATTTCAAATATGAACTCCCCTTCTGCGAACACGTTAATGAAATTGTAAGTCCCGTGAATTCTTTGGTCTGGAACAACTTCCATGCGTTACAGATGAAACCATCCACAGCCACACAAGCTGAAAGTTTGACTTCCAAAGACCCACTGTCTGACACACATTTACTTTTTGAATATTTTAAAGACAAGAGGAATAGACACTTCAAAAATAACAGATTCTGCTTTGCATGAAAATATAATAGGTTTCCATCTTAATGATGTAAAAGAATAGCTTGTTATCACGGTGCATCTGAAGAAAAAAACAAATTACACATGCAAATGTTTTTTGGGCTAATTAATTCAATTCTGAAGATAAAATTGGGACAGTGCATAATTGCGAGCAGATTCCTAATAAGATCTGGAATCTAGCAACGTTTAACTGAGGTACCAGAATGTATATTTCCAGGAGGTGAAGTTTGTACAGACCCTTATGTTAGTGCCTGGTTCATTCCAGGTTTGCAAAGAGTCGTAACGTACCGATTTGTTATTTGTTTCATCACTCCTGTATGTAAAAACATCAGCGTCAAAATTCAGACTAAATAGGTGGAAATTCTAGTTACCTTCTACAAATTACAATACCACCCAAGAGACTGGAATGCATCCATGACAGTGATGTAACAATGTCATTATAAAACCTAGGTCGGTTATACAATTAAAGTGGTCTTTGAATCTAAAGGCCCCGTTTCATTTTAAACAAGTTGAAAGAACATGGGTCTGGAGTTCCACAGACCCTGATCTGAATAATTAATCTGCCAGTGATTTGCTAAATGAAAGAAGAAAACACAGGTAAAATCCCTAATACAATCCCAATTTTTTCATCTGTAAAGTGGGATTAAAAATATCAGTCCTCCGGGTTTTGTTGTTGGTTTTTATGAGAATCAGAATGAAAAATGTATTTGTGTTTGAGGGGAAAAAGAAATCTTTACAATCCTAGCTGACCTTTGTGTGCATTTGCTCCAAAAAAGAATTCTTTCGTGGTATCATGAGACCATGTCTCTTGAAAAACCCCCCAAAAATCTGGAGAAAGCCTTTGAACTTCCCAGGCATGGCTAGAGGAGGCCAGTAAGCTTGTTTCATCCAGAATTTGTGAACCTTAAAAACTTGCGATTACACAGAAAAGAAACTATCTCAGAGTTCAGTAGACACTCAATAAACATTCTTTTCCCTCCAGGGGCGTTGCTTCTGTGCTGTACCTTCTGATTGTCAGGACACACCAGGAAGTGCCTTCTCGCAGGAGTACTGACTCCTTTCACTCTGACAGCAAAGAGAAAGAATTTTTACTCTGCCCAAGATAGTGGGCCCCGAACAAGAGACTACTAGCCTAGAATGAAAAGAGGAGGGTACAGAAGGGACATACAGTGTAGACATACTCTGCCATGTTACCAGGTAACATCACAGGTCTATCACAGAAGTAACTGGAATACCACCCATCCACATGGCTAAAGAACTGAAGTTGGCATGAGAGATAAAACAAATGTCCCACTATTCATGTCACACAGCAAAAGAGAGACTTTCTGGTGTGTTGGCCCAAGATCAGCACTCTGAATGACCCTGTCAGTGTGGAGAGGAAAATAGCGAGGCTTCCTGAGCTGGAAGCACATTTCCAGCTTGCACCAGACCATAGATAGACTCATCCAGATCACAGAAGTCAGAGTTTAAATCTAGAGTCAGCAAAGGTAAGGACTACCAGAGCTAATGTCCCAAGAAAGAGCTGAGAGCAAAGCAAAGAGATGACAGAACCAAGTAATGGGTCAGGTCTTAAAAAAAAAAATCGACAGCTCCTGGACAGAAACTAAAAAAAAGACGCTGAGCCCAGAGTACCTGGCCAGAAAGTGGCGCCGTGAGAGGTCGGAACTTCAGAATTTCCAATATTTCCCATGTCTTTAAAGGAATTGAGCCAAGAGGTATGGTTCAAAGGAAGATATCTGCAGCAGAAGAAAGATGTGAACCCAGAGAATTAAGGGGCCAAGGTGTGACCAGCCTTGTCTGGGAGCCTGCCCAAGAGCTAGGGCCCACAGGACTCATGGAACAGCTGTCACTCCTAAGTGGGTTTCATCTCCAAAAAATGCCTCAGCTCCCACCCCAATATCCAGGGAAATCCTAAGCACCAAAAAATGTCTTACTTCCAAGTGAAGGCAGGGTTGGGGATTCAGCTCAAGTGGTAGAGTGCTTGCCTAACAAGCACAAGGCCTTCAGTTCAATCCCCAGCACCAAAAACAAAAAACAAACAGGTAAACCAAAACACCAAGTCAAGGCACTAGAAGTCACTTTGCTTTTCCTGTATGTGGGAGTGCAATTCAATTCCCTCCGCGTCCTGCTTGTGACTCTAATATGACCATAGATGTTGCCTCTTTTTTTTTTTTTTCTCTGAAATGTGCTGTTAACTGTTCCCTGCAACACTCCTGAGGTCCTCTGGGTATCATCTTCTCATCTGTGAAATGCAGAGAATGAAACTGAGACTGGCAAGGCTCACAGGGGGGTTAGTCAGAATTAGAAAAGCCAGGCTGGGCACTTGGGTTAAGCAACAGGAATTCTGGACTTAGATGTCTTGCTATTATTGTCGGTGTTTGACGTCCTCTGAAATTCAACTGTAAAGCAGTTCTTTTTAGGAAACAAGGTCATCCATAGATGATCTGAATCCCCTCTCGATCTGAGCCCTGTGCCTTCTTCGTTAGCTCACAGTCTTGTTGGGTCACAGCAACAGCAGCAACCCGTCTGACCGGGGAGGGATCCCACTGATGTCAGTGGTGGTATGAATTTGGAGACGCATGTGGAAACTGTTCAGGGTTCACAGGTGGTTGTGGGGGTCCCTCGAAGGTCTAATGAGCGCTGACCACCTTCTTGGCCCTTCACGGCCTCACCCAGGGCCTGCATTGCCCCACACCAGGTTTCTCCCATCTCATTCAACTCCTTTGATTTCCATATGCCAAAAGTCCCGCCCATGCAGGATGGTGAGGGAAAGAAAAGCACGTCATCCTTGTTTTTTTAAAATTCCTTTTTTCATCTTCTTATCACAAGTTCCTTGGTAATTTTCCGATTTCAAAGGAAATATTTGGAAGGATATCTAAGGACTGGATGCGTTCATGTTTTACACCAAATGCTTTCAACATGAGAATCCGCCCAGTCGTATCTAATAAAAATATCCTTCCTGAGCTGGTACCAGGAGGTTTCATTAAAATAGCAGTCGATAAGCAGAGCTGATTTGGCACCATGGAAAAAAAATCACAGGCGTATCAGACTTTTGGAATTCAAGAGCACAGCTGAATCAAGGCCTTTTTTAGTTGTTTTAGGACCATATTCTGCGTGTTGCCTCATCAGATGCCGAGGAATGTACTACAGAGGAGAAGAAATAGCTTTCTTCCCATCATAACTTCATAGCTGAGGCTCATATAACAAAAGATAGGTTAACCAGAAAAAAGCATACAGAGTTATTTAACATAAGTTTCGTGTGACATGGGAGCCTTCAGACATGAAGGCCCACAGAAACAGAGAAACCTATATATTTTATGCTAAGTTTGATGAGGAAGTTGATAGTTTTAGGGAAACACACCAGGACAAAGGGGTATGCTGTAATAAGAATAACTCTGGAGAACTTAGCCGGGCCTATGGATTTAGATTCTTCTCTGTGTCCTGTGTCTCCAGAGATAACGATGTTCTTTTTCTCAAGTCACAGGAAGGATGTCTTTCTAATCAAGGTCTTAAGATGTGATTCAGGAGAGAAGGGGAAGGTAAGAGTGACCTTCCTGCCTCTGCTGTTTTCCCGAATGTGAAGTGTTAGCGTTCGGCGCTCAGACAAACAACCGAGGCTGACAGCAGCTAGCCAGGCATGAAGCTTTATTGTCAGAAGTGATTCTGATGGATCATTCTCGCAGGTAGAGAGATGGCCGCTTGATGCTCAGATTGGGCCGAGGGGGCCCTTACATACAGCTTTTCCCTCGCACAGCGCTTGCTCTTCATGCGCGTGGGCTTTTAGTATGAGCGGGGTTTAGGAACTTTGCACCAGTCTGGAGGGCCACTTTCCTGGAACTTTGTAACGGCCTGGAGGGCCGCTTTCCCAGAACCTCACCTCGCTCTGGAGCAGGGAATGGGTCAGCCTAACACCAAGGTGCCATATTTGAGGGAGGCCTACCCTGAGCCCCAAAGCATGACACCAAACCATATTCAGCTGTCATCAAGACATTGTTGGAGATCCGTTCTCTGTCTGTCATCCTGACATGGGCCACAGCTGATTTCCTACAACCAAGGACCCTGCTGTCCATGAGTTAAAGCCTATGTAAGCTCTTAGGAACATTTCCTCCCAGGGCTTCATCTTCCAGAACACAATAGCCCAATCAACAAAACAAACAATATTGGTTCCTAGACAAGTGGCTCCTAATACCTTCATTATTATAGTTTCAAATACTTACTACTTATCACCATGCCTAGGTCCTCTGCAAGGCACTGGAGATCCCAGATTAAACAGGGACCCTGCCTGCCAGAAGCTCGCTATCTAACAAGTAGCCATCACTGCCGCAGGAACCTGGAAGGAGGAAGGAACTGCTCCGACCCAGGAGGAGCGTGGGAGCCTCCTGGAGGAAGTGGCATCTGAACTGACCTCCGCTTGTAGACAGACCTGGGCGCAAGGATGGGAGAGGAGCATGCATGGAGAGGTAACCAGCAAAACAGAATGCAAGATCAGGGCTGTACGTAGTGAAGGAGCATTTAGGGGATTCTGAGAAACTCAAGATGCCTGGAGTTATACAGGTGTCAGAAGGGCACAGGTGGCAAAATGGTCCAAACACTCAAGCTTGGTTTCTGTTTTCTGGGTGTAACTTTAAACAGCCTCAGACATACGCCGAGTCCCTTCCAGCTCTGTGGCTCTGTAACTCTACTCCCACCACTGTGACACAGCAGAAACGCATGGGGGCCTGGGAAGGTGGGGCTACTGACAGGCAAGAGCTGAAACCCTGAGACACCAAAGCATCATCAAGGCCTTCTCCTCATCGTCACTCTGGTCCAGCTCCTATGTCTTCGCACAGTACATTTCCCAGCCTGACACGCCTTCTTCCCTTCTCTCTCTGCATTTCCAGACGCCGAGGTCAGAGCTCCTCTCTCCTGTGAGCGAAGGCTGCCTCTGCCTGGTGGAGGACAGTGCCGAGCTGCAGGCTGCCCCCTCTGCGTCCCTCTGCACTGTGCTCAGCCAGGCTGCCCTTGGCAACCTGTGCTGCCTTTGTCTTTATAAATAACAGCATGGCCGTGTCCCGAGCACTGAGAATGGTCCAGGTTTCCCCTAGGCCAGTGATGGCGAACTTTTTAGAACCCGAGTGCCCAAACCGCAACACAAAACCCACTTATTTACCGCAAAGTGCCGACGCTACAATTAAACCCAAATGCCAGGCTGCTGGGTCAATGCTGGGCAGACGTGGCTCACAAGAGGACAGAGAGGCTTTGCATGTCCACTGTGGCACGCATGCCATAGGTTCGCCCCCACCGCCCTCGGCCATCCCCTCCCTGCCTCGAGGGACTACGGTCTTCATGAACAGAGGCCTGGTCCTACAGTGAGCAGCCCATCCTGGAACCAGACTGCCTGGATTTGCATACTGCTTCTGCCACTTACTTAGCTGTGTGATTTGGTAACTTACCAGCCTCTGTGCATTATCTATCATTTGCAATGTGGGGATAAGAACAATGCCTACTTCCTCAGTATTATTACAAGACCACGAATCCCTGGAGCAGAGACCCCAGAGGGTGTACTGAGGATTTCAGGAGTTGATATGTAAAGCACTTAGTAGGCACTCTGTGCAGTACTGTTTATTTTACTATGTCTATTTTTAAACTCAGACTTCCCTATGCCTTGTAGCTATATTGAATACATAAGCAAATTTCCCACAGTTCCTTCTAGCTCCAGTATTTTCCAGTCCCAGCTGCCACACTGAGGCCTTATAGTCCCTTGGGAATGTCAAACTGACATGTGTACTCCCACACGTCAGGGCGGCCCCCTGCCCCAGCACTGAGCCAGGAGCTGTGTGGGACACCCGCCCACACATGTTTCAGGTTATGTTTGAGACTTAGAACTCAAAAAAAAACACCCTCCTTCAAAACCTTGTACTTTTTTTTTTTTTTTTGGTTATTTCCAGTACATGAATTAAGTCTTGAAAAAAAAAATGGAAGAATAAAGAAAAGTAACTGATCTGTTTTGTGCCAGAGCTGTCTGGTCCCTCCAAACACTTAATCCAGCAGCTCTCATTGTCTGGGATCAAAGCGCCTTCCCCACACTCCAGCTTTGTTCTACTTAGAGCGGGCAGCAGGCTGAAAGGAGAACTCCTCCAGGCTTCCTGCCCCTCCCTTCTCCTGAACTTGGAAGAACAAAGAGATTTACAAGGCAAGGATCCCAAGTACAAGGTGCTAATGATCGGAATCACATGCAGCTGAGGTCTGGACAAGTGTTCCTAAGGCAGCAGGCTTCCAGGAGGGGGAGGAGAGGCAAAGACCAGAGAGGCAGCAAGGAACTAAGAGCTGGGAGCTGGGACCCAGGAGCCCAGAGCCACCTAGAGCCAAGAACAGAACCTAGAACCAGGAGCACTCAGGATTCATCTCATGGAATGTGAAACACTCCCGGCACTCCCTCCTGGATAAGACACACTCTGCCACCACTCTAGAGCTCTCAAGCCTCCAGATGTGCGAGATGCTCCATCCCGGGCTCTGTTCACTCTGTCCAGTCCCAGCCTGTGCTAAAAATGACAAAAGGGTTTGCTGAGAATGGCAGGGCTCGAGCTCTAGAAGGAAATCTGTTTGACGTGAGTCAGAAGCACTTCCAGGGCTTGTTAAAATATAGATTGCTGAGCCCCAGGCTCTGAGTATCTCACTCAGTCGGTCTGGGCAGAGCTGGAGGATTTGCATTTCTAACAAGGTCCCAGCTGCTGCTTGGATCAGGGGCCATCCTTGGAGAATATTCTTTCAGTAAAATAAAGTCTCAGATTGATGCACAGTAAACCATACTGAGCCTATTATGGTCTCTAATCTCAGTGCCCGGTTGCTTCTCCCAGAGGATTTGAAGACCCCCTAAGCAGAGAGTTGTCATCGCCCAGGTGAGGGCTCAGTCCTCTCATGTGTATGAGGCTTGGATGGGTCTGGCTCTAAATCTCTTCATATGAAACCAGAGAGGTGTGAATAATGCTGTGAAAAGCAGAATAACTTGCTTTGTGGCAGAGCAAGTGAGAGAAGATTGCCAATGCTGACCGTGCATTCTGCAAGCCCACTTCACGGGCTTAGTGACCATGGCCAAGTCCTCAAACTATTAGCCTCTGTCTGCCTCCTCCAAGGAAGATTGTGACAGGCAGCTAGTCATACTGGGGTGGAAGGTATTAAATAATGCAACCCGAGTATACCTTCAGGTTGGGCTCTGTGGTCAATGTTTGTGTAAAAAGCCAACCTAACCTGCCCCTCTCGTCTGAACTCTGTCTTTCTGTGGCTTGGCTTTGCTGAAACCTATGGTAGTGGGTGGCAGGCTTTCAATAAGCAGAATAAATGCCTTCTCACCTAAAGTCCCCACACTGAGCAGAAACAGAGCGCCAAGAGTTCACCTGTTGCCCACCCATATCCCAGGCAGCAATGGAACCTGTGCTCCTGTTTAACTTGGCCAGGCACAGATTCCCAGCATTTACACTGACAGGCAGCCCACACTGAGAGAGAAACGTGTTTCGTTGGGTCCCTCACTGGAAGAAGAATCTGGCTACCTTTGCAGATAAGCACTGAGGCTGGTGGGGTTTCTGAGGGACTCTCAAAAGACAACCTTTGCGAAGTGGATGTCAGCTCAAGTTGGCAGAACAAACAGATTCCCAAACATTTCATATTTGAAACAGAAAAAAATAAAAGTAAAACATTACGCTGTTTTTCTCTTCCTCTGTGAACACACAGAGGGGGATACCTAAGGGATACTCCACCCCTCCCGCCCCCAGGACTCCACTCAAGGAAACATGGAAAGGATAGAAAGGGAAGAGCACTGGTTGAGCCTAACTACATGCACTTTCTGTCCATGGTTGTTTGTCTTAAATTATCTGTGAACAAGTTAAGGCCCTTTGTGTAGTTTCAGAATAATGGAATCAGTGGCCAGCTACCTCCAGTACCACATAGCTGAAACATCTGTAAGGGGCCACATGGTTCCCACAGGCTGCCCCCTGGGCTCACAGTCACTCCACTATCCTCAACAAGGGACAGAACAGACTTGCCCCTGGCTGCCCAGAGAGTAGAAGGAGAGGCTGCCATGTTGAGACTGAAACTGCAGGGCTCAATAGATTCACTATACCCTGTGAGTAAAGTGTGCCAAAAAAAGTGGTGCCAAGAGTAGTGACATATGCACAAGAGAGTTAATAGCTTTCACATCACTTTTTCAAATGCCAGGAAAAATCAGTGGAATTTTCACGAAAGAATGTCATCAAGTGTCTAAGTTACTTTTCTCATTGCTGAGACAAAAACACCTGACACCCAAACTAAGAGAAGAAAGGTTAATTTGGTTTGCAGTTTGTAGAGATTTCAGTCCATAATCAGCTGGCTCTAAGGCAGGGTGGGATGGCAGAGGAGCATCACAGAGGAAAAACAGTTCATGGAGGGCAGAAGGTATCAAAGCAAGCAAGGGACCTTAGCAGCTTTTTTCTGCCCCTTTTATATTCTGGGTAGGCTACCAGGATTAGGGTGGTGCCAAACCAACCAGTGGAATGATTTAGTAGTCATACACCCTTAATCCCAGCACCTTTAATCCTATCATTGTACCTTGACTCAATCACACACTCTAGAACCAGCCACCTCTGAAAAACTCCACCTATGACCACATGAGGCTTTGGGAGAACATCTCCACACAAGCCATAACATCAAGTCAAACCATTTATAGCCAACCTAAGTGATTCTTCCCTTGGCGAATTCACCTGGGGGTTCAGAACAAAGTGGTACTGTCAATCAGAAGCCCATGTCTCATACTGTGACTGATACACAATCATAATGCTAATCTATTTGTTTCTGTTCAGAAACACAATGGTCATGTAAACCCGTGCAGGCCTTTCTGTCTGCCCCTATCCTATACATGTCAAGGTAGAAGTGAAGGCTTGGGCCAGACCAGGGATCAAGCTGTGGATCTATAGTAGAGGAAGGTCACTCTCAAAGCCCTCTGCCTCCAGCTGAAGATTCTTGACTGATATGGCGTGCTGAATAGTGGCCCCCAAAGTTATCCATGTCCTTACCCTAGGCCCTATAAATATCACCTTAAATGGCAGAAGAGATTTGCAGGTGTGATTAAATTAAGGCTCTTCAAAGAGGAAATTATTTCGGATTATCAAGGTGCACCCTGAAAGTAATACATCTTTATAAGATGAAGGCAGAAAGATTTCACTGCATAGACAGAAGGCAGCAGCAATTCAGTAGCACAGTGAGGAATTATTCTGCTGGCTTTGAAGATGAGGGAGGAACCAGGAGGCAAAGAAGGTAGAAGCACAGCTCTAAAAACTGAACAAGTAGAACAACTTGTCCCCTGGAGCCTCCAAAGAGAGTACAGTCCTGGATCTCGATTTCACCTAGTGAAACAGATTTTGAAATTTTGACTTCCAGAACTGGAAAATGATTTAAACTACAAAATGTGGAGTTACTTGTTACAGCAGCCACCAGAAACTAATACAACTGGTTACTCTGCCCTTTTTCCTGTTTTCCACTCATTCACCCAGTCCTGCCATTGCCATCTTTTTGAGGGAAGACACACACCTCAGTAGTCTTCCGCACCCATTGATACTGGCTACAGGTCACTTTGATGGAAGCTAAGACCAGATGCAAGTGTGCTGGAGTGACGAGGGTGTCCGAGGCATGGAAATGTTTTCTATGGCTTTGACCATGACATTTAATTACCCAGGATACAGACTACAAGATCTCAGTGAAATTTTACTTTGTATCCCTATTTGAAAATGCAAGATTTTTTCACATATTCTAAAGAAAGATAATAACTATAAGATTTGAGTGAGAATTAAATGGAATTAGTTGTATGAGTATCTAGGAATTATTTGTGGGTTTTTTTTTTCCCCCTTTGGTACCAGGGATTGAACTCAGGGCCTTGTGCTTGCTAGGTAAGCACTCTAACCACTAAGCTAAATCCCCAGCCCCTACCTAGGAATATTAATCTCTAAGGAGTCAATATTTCTGTGTCATAGGCTCTAAGACACATATAGGAGTTATTCTATGAGAAAGCACAAAATAGCCCTATGCTGCAAGCTACTCATGTTTTACCCACGTACAGATAAGAAAACCGAATCCTAGAAAGGTTGGGAAACTTGTGCAAGGGCACACAGCTGATCAAGGTCTCACCAGTGGTCAAAATGGTAGTAGAACTTAAACAGTCTGATTTCAGAGTCTATCTATCCCCTTTACTACCTTGAGCCATTGCTTTGAATGCATGTGTAGGATGACAACAAAGGTGCTGATCTTTGCCTCTGCCTAGTGTACCTTCAGCTGGTACTGTGTCATTCCCAGGCTTCATCTATGGCAGCGAAGTTCTAACAACTCAGGAGCCATTGACAGGAGCCACAGCTGATGCTAATTGCTTCCAAGACTGCATGTTCCATAATGAGATCACTCAACATGCCACAGGCTGCCAGGTGGCTGTGAGGACAGGCTCAGCCCTACTCCAGATATCTGGGGAGAGACACAGTTCAGGCAGAACTCCCAGTCCCATGGCAAGCCTGAGCCTGGCCTCCTGTAGCAGACCTGTTCTAGGAAAGACTGTATCATGGTTTGAACCCCCTTGATCCCCGGAAGAGAAAGCTCAGAATGTGCCTCTGCCTGTCTTATTCTAGTTTTCTACTTCCATCTTCCCAGTAGACATCTACTAAGCTCCTGCTACTGTATAGGGAGCACTGGGGCTGAAACAACGGAGAAGGTAACACTCCTCGATGCTTCTTCACACGTCAAGAGTCCAGCATAAGAGTCAAGTAATATGCAACACAGGCTATCCCATACATGACCTTCTGGTTCTGGGTCCCAGAGAAGGAATGGCTAATTTTGCCTGCAGGAATTGAGAAATGATTTGAAAAGACATTGGTATGTAGTGGAACTGCTAAGATGTGCCAAAGAACCCTATCAAGTGAAGAGAGTAGTTTCTACATACCAAACCTTGAAAGTACCCATGAAAATCTATGGCAGTGTGGCTAGGACATTGAGTCTTCAGAGAGGAACGTGAGGGTAAGGTTGGGTTCATATCCTAAATGTAAGAGACGGGACTGCGCTTCCCATCCACAGCCTGCCTGAGACTGAGAAGAGATGCCAAGATGCTTCAACTAAATCTCAAATGGACTGAGCCTCCAACCTTTTTTCCCTCTTGATCTCCTCAAGCTCTTAAACCTGAACTCTAAAGCATGTCACCGCAAAGCTCCCCTGTTAATGAGCAAACGCAGAGGCATCTCATTCATATGCAAACGCTCCGACACAGACGCTGTATGAAATGAATTCAGATGGAATATGCCAGCGTGTTTTTTGTAAAAAAAAAAAAAAAATCCTTCCAGAGAGTTATGATGTTGCTACATAAGTTAATGAGAGGAATGGAAAAGCCAACGCTGCTCTCGAAACCTGTCAACAGTATAACTATTTAGATGAGTATTAAAGCCAGACACTGTCATATAATTTGAGGGTATGGTTGAAGACATCTTAAGAATATTTTGTTTCTGACAATTGAATCATAATTTTAATAGACATCTCCAAAAAGAGAAGCGGTGGCAGCAGCCGTGTAACGTTTATTCAGGAGCTGGTGAAGATCTTTGATTCAAAGTGCTGGCTGAAATGACAGTATCAAGCTCTTAGAATGTCAGGCCTGCTAAAGTGTTTGAATTTTATTATAATAATAAGTGCCCAGGAAATACCAACTCCGAACCTTACACTATGCAAAGTGTTTTACATATATTCTTTCTTTACTCTTCCCAGCAGTGTTGTGAGGTAAAACTTTTATTACCCTCATTTCATGGATGAATAAACTGAGGCACAGATAGTATCAGTAACTTGCTCAAGATCACACAGTCAGGAAATCAAGCTTCCAGAGTTACAGTCTAAACTGATTCTCATCCACTGCTCTGATTCCCCATGGGCAAACTCCACAGAGTTTGAAAGGGAAGGAGAAAATGATCTTTTCAGGGGGCAGTGACCTGGCCAAGCCTCTTATAGGCAGTTTGGGATAAAAATATTTTCACTTAACTCCCAGTTAAAGTAAGTTTCTCATCAAATCTTGCAAAGAGGTGGAGTGAGAAAGGTGGAGTCTTTAGGAAAGCAAGGTTAGAATTTCAGTTTGGGCATTCATTAGATTTGTCAGCTAGGGCAAATGTCTGAACTTCCCCTGGCACAGTTTGATCATGTGTGTGCTGTTGAGATTTACCTACCTTAGAGAGTTGTCCCTGAAGAAAGTGAGGGTCTGAAAATAACTTCATGCAGAAGACTCTCACTCTTCTACAATGGCTCTGAAATTCCACCAAGTGTCCACAGTGAGGTTCTGGAGAGCTGAGCTGTGAGAACCAAAGCTCTTCAACCATCACAGGAAGGTGATACCAATTGACTGTAAAAGTAGCAACCCAGATGCCCATCCACAGAAGAATAGGCGGGTGTGTTGTGGCATACTTCTCCAGTGGAATAATATACAGTCATGAGAAGAGACAGTTTACATCTGCACAGACAACATAGATGGTTCTCACAGACATGAAGGCAAGTGGAAGATGCTGGAAGGAAAGAGTACATTTCGTAGGATTCCACTTATACAGTGAAAAGGAGCAGGCCAAACAAACCTACATCAGGGAGGAATAGAGAGTGGAAGGCACAGCAAGAAGAGGGCTTCTGAGATATTGAGCGTGATCTGGGAACTAATCTGAGAACTAATAATACAGATTTGGGAACTAATCTAAATACAGATTTGTTAGTTTGGCAAAAATACGATAAGCTAGTAGACAACAAATGCACTTTACATTCTAATAAAAAAACGTTCAAGGACTCTAAGAGTTTAAAACCTCTCTCACAAAGAATGAAACCTTTGATGCCACAAGCCAAACAAGGTATAAGTTTTATCAAGCCCTCCTGGGGAAAGGAAGCCCAGCCAGTCCATCTCATCAAGAAGGAAGAGACACTTCCACACCCCTCCTCAGACAAAGTTTTGGTGATAAATATGCTAAAAGACAGAGTCTTACATGGGGAAGTGGGACTATAGGTGGTACCTGGGTAAAAAAAAAACCAAAGGTCAAGCTAGAGACTGAGGCTACCACCTCCATAGTGTCTGTTCCAGCTGAGAGATTATCTTGTGCACACCTCCACTGTGTGCTGATCACAGGGATAATCTAGGCATCACTTAGTCTATGCTCACAACAGCCTTTGAAGATGGGTTTTATTATTCTTCCTTGCACACGGTGGAAATAAGGCTCTGAGCAGGTAAGTTGCTTGCCTCAATGTAGCTGGTACACAGCATATCTGGGATTCAAAGTGGTCTATCCAATGGCAAGGATTCCCCTTGGCCAAGGTCTTCTTTCTCCTCTCCATGGAAAGATCATTTTGTCTATTTCTGACAAAGTAGAAGTGCAAGAGTGCACCATTACAAGGGTGCGAGGGTGAAGAAAGTGAATCAAAGTGCTATAAACTCAGCGTGGTGGAGTTTTAACTGTTGAACCTGTTAGTGGATCCTAATGGTGCACAGAAATCAAGAAAGAGATTAACATAACACAAGCTGTCCAGAGCATTCTCTGCCAACAGTGGTTTCTAAGGCCTGGGCCTGGGCTGGAGGTGCAGCTCAGTGGTAGAGCACTGGCCTACCGTATGCAAGGCCCTGAATTCAATCCCAAGCACCTAAATAAATAAATAAATAAATAAGGCTTAGGCCCATGTAGGTACTAATTTAATGAACTGATGAATGGAAAAACTCATGAGTACTTTGCTGTGGTGGTATAGCCATTGTGTTGCATTTCATTCTCACGATAAACTGGGAAATGTTTTTAATCCCCATCATACAGATGACTCACTGAAAGATGCCCAAAGGGTGTGGCAGCCCAAGAAACAGCCAGGCTTATTAATACACACTGGCAAGACTTATGGCAAGACGTCAACGTTCAAGCCCGCTGCTTAGGCAGCGAATCTTCAAAACCATGTTAAAGAGAAGCCGCTCTTTACTTAATAAAGCCCAATGATCCTTTAAAAATAGTGCTGCTATTTATTGTATTTCTGGAGCACGGAGCAGCTGAGCAGAATATTTTCATGCTATGTTCTGAGAAAGATTCAGGCTTTCACTAGCAATGCAATTGGCAACCCTTAAGAACAGACCTGCTTGTGATAGGTGGACAAATTCTCCTTCCTGCATCTTTCTTTGAGGTTTCTCAGTGGCGTGTCCTCCTTGTCTGAAACCCAGGTCAGGATAATGTGGCATATACTTCTCGCTCTGGGTCCGCATGCTGTGGCTAAAGGGATTTACCAATTGCCCGATGCCAGGCCAACCTCAGTCACCCTTGGCCACTCAGTCAGTTCACCCAGACCCAAAGAGGGTGTGTCTCTGCTGCCAGCTTCCTTACCACCGTTCTCAGGCAATATTCATCACCAGCCCTGTCTTCAGGCCTCGGAGAGAAAAAAGAAAAGCAAGAGTATTCGCTCTTATTCCTTGTTCGCAGGGGAAAGCTATCACAGGCCCAGTGCAGAAATAGCAGGGGAACAAACACAAGTCAAAGGGGCTCTCCACGGGTCCTGGTGACAACCCTCTGAAGTGGCTCCTCTTTCTCTTGTGGCCCTCTCCAGTGTGAACAAATCAGTCCAAGGAGGTAATGAGCTTGGAATTTGAGTATGATGCAGACGACAACTTTATTTTGTACTATTTTCCATTCTCATGACCCTACTGGTTAATTTGTCCTTTTATGGTTCTCTTTTTCTGATCTATGGAGAATTTAAAAATGCCATTACTGACTTTTAATTTGTGTCATACGGTGTGACTCCTGGCTCCCTCGCAGCTGAAGATGGTCTCAACTGCCAGAGGAGATGCTCCTGGGATGATCTTATTCTCCCTCCATGTCTGAGGCTTTCTCCCCTTTCTGGGGCTCTCTGTGCTTTCCCAGCGCCACGCTACCAACATCTGCATCAGCTCCATGTTCAGTCGCAAGAGCTGAGACAGATGAAAACACCAGCCTGTCTCCAAACATCCAGCCCTGTCTCTCTCAAGAGCAGAACTGCATGGCTCAGGGCTCCCCCTTTGTTAATTAGGATCAAATCTCAATCCTGATAATCCAAAGAAAAGGAAAGGCAGCCCTTCATGTTAAGATGCCCTAAAAGAACCTCCTCTAATCCTCCCAAAGCACTCAAGAGACAGCTTTCAGCCAAGTCAGGGTCATTTAATGTGTTCTGCTTTGGAAAAGATATTAAAACCGATTAAGTGCATTAAAAAAGAAAGAAAAGAAACCTCGTCTAAAGCAATGACCTCTGCCCAGCGGCTGTGTTAAAACAAGTACCTTTTCTCAGGATGTGAAATGTGTCGGAAATTTCAATAAAACTATGTATAAAAGGAAGGCACACCCACACCAGGGAGCAAATCTTTCTGCCTGGCAAACCAACAGAATTCAGAAGCATTATCAGTCTAGACTCGATGAGAAAGAGGGACAGGAGAAAGATAACACAGTCTCTGCTCACAAATGTCTTGCGGTCTGCACAGTCAGATGACACTTAGAATATAAAGCCACCCGATGGACACATGGTGAACACAGTAAGAGGATCCCTGGAGCTGTGTGAGAAGCTGAATTTGGAAGACCAAGATGGGACATTCCAAACAGAAGAGAATATTTTGAGCAATGCAGGTAATTGACAATAAGGGGAGTACATGGTTGGCCGAGTGAGAGGATGGATAAAACAAATTAGAGTCCTCAAGACTCAGACAAAGCTGACAAGTTGTGAAGATACTCTAAACATCAGGGTGAGTGTATTTTTACTTGGAAGACAATGAGCAAGATCACTTCTTAAGTGGTCTAGTTTCTATTCTCATTCGCAGAGTTCAGAATTCTCAAGTTTCTATATCTTTCTTCTCTTGTTTTCCTCTCTAAGTTACCTTAAAATGTTTTCATCTGAGGGCAGTGTCCACGAACAGAGCACTTGGAGTCGTAACTATGATAAGAAGGTGCATGTGGCCTTGATAGGAAGAGGACAAGCGTGCAAAATGCCCTACTGAAGTCTTGAAGACTTGACCACAGTCAACGAGGAATAGCTTCCCTTCACTTTCCACCTGTAATTGGTTATATCTAGATGTCTCCCCAAGGCCTCAAACCTTCATAGGCAAGGCTGTGGGGATGTGATTGGAGCATGGGGGTGTGATATTCATCAATGAATTAGTCTGCTGATGAGTTTATAGCCAAATGTGATTTTGGGAGGTAAAAGCATGGTGGGAAGAGGTGGGTCACAAGGGATATGGACTGGAAGGGTGTATACCCCTCCTCCTTCCTTGATTCCTTTCTCCTTCTTGCTGCCGTGTGAGTGGCTTCTCCCCTGAGATGCCCCTCTGCCATGCTGCTCTGCCTTGGAGCCACCTGATACTGAAACCTCTACAAACTGTGTGCCAAAATAAATCTTCCTTCTTTAGAGTTGTGGGTGTTGAGTATTCTGTCTCAGCAAATAGAAAGTAACTAAGACACCACCTCTGTGATAATTATAACAATGACAATAATAAAACAGTAACAATAAAAATCACATGTCTAATCAATTGTATTCCCAAATCAGGTGTGCCTGAGCCAAATCAGGTGTGCCTGAGTCAAAACCTGTGCTTTTTGCACCATGGTGACAGCCTGTGTAGATATTCATAGAGTACATGGCTGCCTGGCATTCATGCAGAGGAAAATCACATCCAACTTTTAACATGAGAGTTCATACTTTTTTTTTTTTTTTGGTACCAGGAATCGAACTCAGGGCCTCATGCTTGCGAGGCAAACACTCTAAGCCTGAGCTAAATCCCCAGCCCGAGAGTTCATACTTTAACAGGTAGATTAACCACCAACATAACAAGCCTTTCTAAAAATGGGAAATAGAACCAAAGCAAGTAACATCATGTCCTCTCCCAATAGTTCCAAACCTTACAAAGCCACAGTGACTCTGTATTACGAAGAATGCTGTCATTGTCCAACAAAGAATATATATGCCTGTTACAGGTATGGATGCCTATATCAAATATAGAAAATATTTAAATCATGATATTGCTGCATCGGCCACTATTCATCACCTAACTTGAGATGGATTATGACTCAAAGGTGCTGAACTTGCCAAAGAGAAGATGAAAAGGAAACTTCTAGAGTTGTGTGCTATGCATAAGTGTGGTGGGCTGAACATCCTGAAATAATTTCAAAGCAGCATATATCAGCATAAAAATTATAGAGTCCTACACGACTTCTTTAAATTAGAGTAAGACCATGGCAGTGTGGTTTGATTTTGTAAAGGGAAAACTGTTGAATTTAAGCAGTCTTCCAGAGCTCTAACTAAACAAATTGGAATGCTGGGCAAGATCTCCATTCTTACATTCAGCTTGTACTCTCGAGCATCTGCTAGGAGCCAGGAAGCCAGGGTTTGGCTACATGCTATTGATGTAGAGAACTAGACAATGGTCCTTACACTTTCCACAAGACCAAAGTATTGAGCTGAATCTGAAGATGAAATCCTTTTGGAAAGATCCAAAGACTATGAGGTATGATGAAAATATATGATGAATGTATAAATCTTAAAAAATATATAATAAAAGATGCATTGCTACTAATCCCCTGAAAATACTCTCCCTAGCTCTGAACACATTCATTCCATCATTCTTGCCAATTTCTGCAACAATTCTGGAGTCCTCTTTCAGGGAGTATCTTTACAAGGTGTGGGAAAAAAATGTGGTGAATTCTGTTGCCAAGTGTCATCCCCTGGAAAGGCAGGATCATAAAAACATTACAGTGTGTCCTCATTCACCTTATTCACCAGATCTGGCATCGTGAAACTTCTGGTTTCTCCATACAGTCAAAATGACCATGAAAGGTAAATGTTTTCAACCAATGCAGGACACCGAGGCAGACATAACAGCACAACTGAAGATACTCACAGAAGAGCACCTCCAAAACTGCTCCAGAAAGTGGCAAGAACAATGAGATAAATGTGTTTAAAGTGAAGTGGCAGTGTATTTTGAGGGGGGTTAATGGCGATGTGTCTTTTCCAGTAAAACATGCTGTATTTTTTGTTTCCCTCCATACATGGGGTAAAGAACACAAATATTGAAGATGTCTAGAAATAGGGCACAAAGAATCATTCAACAGCCATCTGGCAAGGACTGACCTAGTATTCATGGTTGGAGAATGCAGGTGGGAGTAGGGTGACCTGCCATCCTGGGTGCCCAGGAAATGAAGGGTCTCTAGGCAAATTTGACTTTGTGTTTGTCTAGGAAAATCTTAGATCAACTGGCCACTGTAGATGGAGAGACAATCTTTTGCACCTGGACCTGGCTGAGGTCGACAGAAGTGGAAAGTGTGCATCTAGCCTGAACTTTTGGCTTCAGTACAACTCCGATGCTCTTCTCTCTTGTCCCCATCCTCATGATGTTGCTTTCCTTTGACTCTGTTTCCCCACATTGTGGTTTCAACGTGTGCTATGAATTTGCTTTGTCCTCTGAGTCTTATTTGTCTGCCACTACCAGTACTACCAGTCCATTGATCTACCAGTACTAGCATGTCCATTGATGCCAAGATAACTGCCATTTGTTAGGCATCTAATAGGTGACGAGCAGAGATTTTCCACAGCTCATCTACTAGTGCCCCCAGCTCTATTCTGGGAGAATTATTCCCATGGCAGAGATTATAAACTGAGATTGAGGAAAACTTAGTAGCTGAGAGACTATTTCTACACCTGTGTACAGATATGATAACCACTGTTAGCATCAGACCTTGAAGACCTGTAACACCTGCCCACCTGGCTCACCCTTGAACTCCAACAAAAAAAAAAAAGATTTTTCACAGCAACACCCACATTTGTACACTTTTACAATGACTCAGATTGCCCTTGGAAGTCAAACCTGGCGAAGCCACCATATGGTGAAATATTCCCATCTACACTCACAATTTTCACTTGTTTACAGCCTGCAGTGTAAAAATAGCTACATAAATTCTTGAATATTTCCTAGATGATATAATGGCTTACAGTATGTTTGTAGAAATGCAACATTTCCCCAACATCTCAGACCCTTAGGAACAATGTGGAAAATTCTTATCATCAATCCCATTTTGTGTGAGGCATCAAAGTGACATGGTGCAGCCAGTATGGGGGATCTCTTCATTGAGCAGACCCTATTATGAACCCTTCATTTGTACCATTTTTTTTTTTAAGGAAAAGTACAGAGGACTAAAGATGAGTGTCAAAAACTGCATGCCTTTCAGCTCAGTATTTCCAACAATCTTTTATAGGAGAAGTAGAGGCTGACAGAGAAAATTTCTCGACCAGGGTCATAGGCTACTAAATGAAGAAGCTGCCACTTGCTTCCAGGCCTCCAACCCAAACCCATTGCTTTGTCGTTCTCTTTGTCCTGTTCACTCCTGCTCATAGTTAGGGTGGAGGATGGGAACAAGAAAATCACTGGAATGACTTCCAACAGCCCATGTCTCAGCTTCATCACAATCCTCCCTCTGGAAGGCTTCCTTTCATATGGCACAAGACAAGTGGGCATATCTGAACTTCCAAGAATGATTCTGATAAGACTCTTAACATTTGCAGTTGAAACCCTACACAAAAGACCATACAGCTTCCCAGGAGTTGAGATTCATGAGCGGACTCCAGCCATGAGCATCTGGAAGATCCAGGAACCCCCTGAAAACCAGCAAGGACTCTGTGCACGGGTCAGATGCATTACTCTAGAAGAGATTCCGCAATTTCCATTAGATTCTCCAACTAGCTTCTGACTCCAACAAGCCTAGAAACTACTCTTCTGGAGAAAGCATGTTCCTTCCAAAGCAAGAATGTTAATTCTACCCTTTCCAGCCTCAACAGGCCCTGGATGCACATAATTTTAAGCCATTATTCAGGCCAGTCACTCAGCTTACATTTAAGAGAATGATGTTTCCCTAAGTTAATGTAATATTGCTATTGGCAAATACATTACTCTTAGAGTTATCGAACCCGCCAACTTTTATATCCACCAAGGTAAAAATGTTTGTCAGATTTTGTCTTCTCATTCTCTCAACTGGCTTTAAAAGATTTCTGTGTAGGATCGAAAGGTTGGCTGAATACTGACCATGTATAAAGTTTCTGTAGGTTAATTAAGATCATCATTAGCTGCTCAAGCTCATGCTTACTTCATGATTTGTAGGTAGAGTGTCTGCTTCTGTCAGACACAGTGGCTCTGCTGGGACCAATGTGTGTGTATATAATGTTGAAGCAGACACAAGACCCTTGCAGGAAACCCAGCTGGTTTCTGAGCATTAGAGCTGGCTCTTGCCCTCCTAATAGGATGATTTTCACTTGCTTTGGCCTCTTATACCATTGTATTGGTAATTTTCATTTAATATTCGTGAGTGATTCTATCTCTGTTTTAATTGCTTCTTAATCGCCCCTGCTGGTATGTTTCTATCTTTTTCAACAGTGGTCGTGGCCATCTATCTACTCTGTGAACTACACAATGTTGTGTTCATGATCCAGACATCTATTGAGCATCTCCCATGTTCTAATCAGGCTGCTAGACACTGAAGAATAAAAGTGAGTGGGACAAACAGTCTGCGTCTTCGCAAAGCTTCTCATAGCCTGGAGAAAAAGACACAGATCAGCACTGCCTAGCAAGAACTCAGGTAGAGGTAGGTGCCTGCATGAGACAACACTGCATCTTGAAGGGCCAGAAGCAAGTAGCTGGGTGAATTAGTGGGGATGAAGGAAGTTGTTCTCAGAGGAGGGTATGGTCTGTACCAGGCCGGGGCGGCCCACAACAGGAGGGTGTGCACCACGGGCTGTGCCCCCTTCACAGTGTCCGGAATGGACAGTTTGCAGAGCACCGTTCCTTATTTAGAAATGGGAACAGTTCCACTGAGGCAAGTTGGTTTGCCCAGAAATAAAGCTGCTTTTACAGGATGAATGTTTATGTCCCTCCTGACATTCATACATCGACACCCTAAATAACAATATGACAGTGTTTGGAGGCAGAACTCTTGGAGGCAATTAGATAAGGTCAACAGGGTGGCACTCTCATGCTGGGATTAGAGCCTGTCGGAGGAGAAAGACACAGACAATGTGAATGTGCACCCAGGTCTTCCTAACCCTGTCAGCACATGGAGAGGGAAGTGAGCCCTTGCCAGGACCTGGATCTTGGACTTCACAGTCGCTGTAAGTGTGGCAAATACATTATCTTCTGCTTAAGCCATCCAGACAATGGTATTTTATTGTAACAACCCACATCGACTAAGACAACTGCTGAGAAGTTTGCCTAAAACCCCAAAAGACAAAGACCTTGGTGAACTGCGATGCTTGGAATGGAGTCATTCAGGGTGTCCAAGGCAAGAGAAGGAGGAGGAAGAAGAGGCAGACCTTCACATTTCCTATCAGATACTTATGCCAGATACTCTTTCTGGGTTTTTTTTTTTCCTTAAAGAGGAGGGCACTAATCTCAAGAGATTATGAATCTTGCCCAAGGATTCAAAGCAATTTATTGGTGGCCTCTACAATTCCCTGCCCTTTAATGATTTTATCACCTTAAATCTTTGCTTGCCGAATCTAAATGCCACTCTTTTGCTAATTGAGATTCCAGAAATAGCTCCATTTCTTTAGCTTATTTTCTTTGTGAAAGACACTGTTCGATGCAAATATGTTACCTGGTAAATAACAATATTCCTCAAGTGCCTCCATGTGTCACATGCTATGCTGGGCACTTCACACACAATATGTCTAATTATGGCAATAGCCCAGCCAAATACCTGTCACAACTCTCACTTTACAATCAGAAAGACAAAGTCATCCAGTGTTAAAGCCAAGGTTGAAATCTTGAAAGTTCATGAGGATAAGAACTTTTTCCTCATATGATAAAAACACAGTGACAAGCAATGAGTCTACGACCCATTATTTAAAAACAAACAAAAACTTGAGCAAGCCAGAATAATAACAGAGAATAACTAAAATAACTAGATAAATGTGTCTAAAATTCTATTTTCAGTTATTTTTAAATAAACTATATAAAAGTGAGGCATCCAACCTGGCAAAACTAGTGCAAGGGGAATTTTAAAATGCCCAAAGGCCTTAGGGGACCACAAAGCTCAATATAAGCCAATAGTATGTTATGGTGGCCAACATAAATTTAGACTGCACTGATAGAATGAATTAAGCTTTCATTGGGAAAGCTTTCCTTTGGGGGTTTTCATTATCCCTTTTACTAAATAAATAGGGGGAATTAGATGAATTCTCAAATCTCATGATCTAGAAAGTTGCATCATTAGCTAGTTCAAATTCTTTGTGCCTACAAAGTGGAATCAATAAGAATGTAAAGAAAACAAAAGGTCAAAGACCAGCACACAACCCAGGACTGATTAACGGAACTGGCTCTTGAAACTGGATGCTTGAAACTGAGGTGCTTTGAGAAGGCCACATATCACTGTGTTTTCAGCAAAGGCAAGCCTGGAATCTTCATAGAGAGCGGTTAGATAATGGCCCAGCGGAGACACAGCCCTCCCACCCACTGCAGAAATCCAAAACCTCCATGCTGAGTACACTTGCCCCAGAGGCCATCTCTGGGAGGAAAAAAACAAGGTTTTAAGGGTGTTAATAATGTGGACTTTTGGGAGATGTACAGGTTATAACCTTTATCCATAAGCAAAGCAGATCTACTACAATCAATATAGGAAATTTTGCAAATGTCCAAAGAGGATTTTTTTATCCTGAGCAAACCCACCAACAGGCGGGAATGAACATCTTCCAACCTCTCTCAGATGGATTTCTGCTCCTATCAAAGTCATTTCCTAGAGCTTGAATCATCTTCCCCCCTCCACACTCCCATAGAACTGAGTTTATTATGATTTCTCAGGTTCAGATGTTAGTAACATTTTACATTTTGTGCTGGAAGAGGACATATAAAAAAGCCAGCTGTCATATCCAGTGAGCACCTGCTGACTTCTGTTCACTTCAGGGTATGTGAACATCCATCCCTGCCCTCTGGGAGGCTGCTGTTTGGAAGTGGATTGAGATCCACATTTCTCCACTCCTGAGAAGGCGTAGGTCAAGGCCAGAGAAAATGTAAGGCTGACTTTCAAGACTCTTGGAAGTGATAAAGGAAGCAAAATAAACATCTCTAGCTTGTTGACTGAATTCTCAAAATAAGTCAGCTCATTGTAGAAAACCTAAAATGAACGACAACAGAGAATACTGTCATACATTGAGGTTTGCACATTGTAGTATGCTACACACATGTGAAATTCTTGCAGTTTTCATAGCTTTTCTCCCAGGAGTTTCCCTTTTAAAGGCTGGGGGTAAAAATAAGGGAGACTGGCAAAAGAGGAGGAATTCCATAAAAACTATTTTGGCCCATTTTTTGTTCTATAACTGAATGTCACAGCCTGAACCATTTATTAAAAAAAAAAAAAAGTCAATTTGTCTCACAATTCTGGAAGCCAGGAGGTCCAAGATCAAGGGGTAGTAAGATCCATCTTGCTTTTGGGGACTCTTTGCAGTGTCCAGAGGTGGTACTGGGCATCATGGCGAGAGGAGTACATTCAACAAACTGAGTCAAACTAGCTTTTATAACACAACCATTCTAGAGATAACTAATTAAAATACATTAATCGTGCATCAAATTGCCTCTCAAATGTCCCGCCTCAGCCCACCTCTTCTTACCTCACAATAGGGATTACATTTCAGCATGAATTACGGTTTGAACGTTAAACCATAGCAGAAGTTGACTTGGAAGAACTCTGCCCAGATGCTTTTGCTATCCTGAACACCTATGCGAGTTTAAAGCCTCCAGCTGAAGGCTATTCAAACCTTCTAATTGGTTACCTTATCATTTCAAGAATTTTACCTGGAATAAAGCTCCACCACACACCTTTTGCATTGCTGTTTTGCTGTGGTGATGGTGGTGGTGGTGGTGATTTTGGTCCTAACACTAAGGATTTTGGTCCTTACAATCTCCAGGGTCTCAGTTTAAGAAAACTGCATGAGACTGGTGGCAAGACCTAGGTGCACATATTTACATATTCATTGGCCAAAATGAGGAGAAGGGAGCTGTAAACAGCTGCTATCTTCATGCAATCCATTTCTATTTTTATTTTCATTTTGATCCTTTTCTGGCTTTCTAAAGCTTCTAAATTGAATATTTTACTTTCATAATTCAGGGGAAATTATTTCTTGGTTTGAAACCAAATAAAGAACTATTTAGGGTATTCAGGGACACTTTTTACTTACTGCTGTGCCAGTTGTAGAAATTGAAATTGTTTATTTTTACAAGTATTGGGGAATATTTTTTAATAGTTTGAAGATGCTGAGACATGAAAATGGAGCATCTGTAGCTAGTATCATTTTTTATACATGTCCTTCTACATGTGGTTCCTGGACCAGCAGCATCACCCTTGAACTTAGAAATACCAACTCCTGTCCTTTGCACATATGTGTACATACACATGCACACATACTTACACTCAGCCTTCTGGGGTGGGGAGTTAACACAAAACAGCGATTTGAGAAACACTTGTTGTAGGCTTAAGACTCACAGGCAGGCTCTCAGTGTTAAAGGAGACCTGATCCCAACTTCCCCTTCCTTCTGCCTCCCACTATCAGCTCCTTCCCCGGGTTAGCATAGGATGGGGACATAACTATCGCCTAAGTAAATTCTTCCAGGTGTCTGTGAGGAATAACAAGTTGCCTCATTTTAATCAGCCTTCTGCTGCTGCTGTTTTCATTAGTCAAACTGCACCAATCAGCACGCGGACCCTACAGCTGGAAGCGCTGGGCGCCAGAGCAGTAACGAGGAACTTCCCATTTTCCCTAGCTGGGGTCTCCCATTCCCCTTACCGGGGAGCCCGGCCCTGCAGGTGCAAGGCTCAGTAAAAAAGCAGTTCCCCGGACTTCATCATGCCCTCGCCTAGAAACTGCCCTCCCCCACAGCAGGCGGATGCCTCTGCCTGGATGTAACCCAGAGAGCTCAGCTCCTGAACCCCTTATTTACAGGTAAGAATTTAAGTTCCAAAGACAGAAAGAACAGGACATTCTCAACATTGGAATTCTGAATTGCTGTTCCTCAATTCAAATCCCTTCGCAGTACACCCTAATGTGAACTGAGCATTTTCATGAAATAAATACACATAGCAAAGAATCAATCACCATCTTGTTATTGCAACAGATAGGGTGTACATGAATAAATATCTGTCATATATCGGTCACCATTTAAAATAAGCTACCATCGAGGACAGATTGCAAATTACACAAATGGCCCTGAATGGTGTTCTTTTCCAGGACTGTTTGAAGAATCCCAGTCTGCTCTTCACTCAAATCATCAAATCTGGTCTTTGCAGTCACTGCCAATCTATGATTGCTTCCAGCCATCCCCAACCTGCTGCTCACTCACAGAATGACCTTGAACACATTCCTTAAAAGGTCTGCCTTCAATCCTCTCCTCCTTGATACACAGGGATCCCTTAATGAACAGTGAGGGCCCTCAGGCAAACAGAAACATCGACTAGCCTTCTGAGACTAACCTGGATCTCCTTAGTCACCGCCACCTATTAGCAACCTCCATCCCAGGGTACAGTTCAGTTTGAGGCCCTCAGGACTCAGACACGCTCACTAATTTGCTGACCTCACAGCCACAAGTCAATCTTGGAGGGCCCATTTGGCATTCTAGTGACATTTGGCTTTGACTCTGGCTCTAACAGGAATTGTCCTGGACCCTCCAAAGATCCATCCTGGGTACTGTGAAACACGGGATTACAGGAAGGAATGTTGAAACACCACCTCTCCCTCTTACAACTGCTGGAAATTTCTGTTTATGGCCCTGAGAAGGGTTGGTACCCACTTGGGCAGCAGGAGTCAGTCTTAAATTACCTAAAGAGCCAGAGCACTGGGCCTGGGTTCCTTTTGTTTACAAAACAGGCACTTTCAAAGGCCCTTTAGTAGGGACTGGCAATTCCCAGGTCCCCTGCCACAGACTGATGCATAATGCATAAGGTGCTGGGAAATGTGTATTCATGAGGGCGGCTTGGCTTTTGTCAAAAAGAACTGTGAAATATTATGATGGAACAATTTTCATTTCTGCCACATTGTTTTTATAGTGCATTCATGACTGGGGATTGAGGGCTTTTTGAGTTTTGTCTGGTGCAGATGTTGCAGTGCTGGGAGCTGCTTCAGACGTCCGGATTTTCCAACTTTGTTGCTGACAATTACATGAAGTGGGGGAGGGCGCTCTCACAGGGAGACAAAGGATGTGTGTCCTGAAGTGATCTGGCTGTGATTTATTGGGGGGGGGGTAGTGCCAGAAAGAAGGGAGGAAAGGAAGGAGAGAAGGAAGAAATCAAGGGAGTAACTACTGTTGTTATCTCCTGAGGGCCAAAACACAGTGCTTCTGTCCTCATATACTATCCTGTTCCTCTCCTCACTCATTCCTGGGGGAGCCATTATTTCCATTTTACGTGAGAGGAAGTGGAGACCCAATAAGGCAAAGTCACTTCTGTGACACCACACAAGTAAGTCATAAAATAGGAATTTGAATCCACATCTATGCGGCCAACTCTGTGTTCTTCGCAGCACCAGGCTATGAGGAGAAGGGAAGCCAAGGAGGAGTGCGCTCTGTCTATAGACAGAGCAGGAACTTCTGAGGACAGGATGATTTTTCGAGGGCAGGGATTGTGGCTTTATATTCCCTGGATCTCTGGGCTTCCCTAGCTCCAGGCAGGGTCAGAGTGCAGGGTAGGTACTCAGGCATGAAAGGACTCCCTGTGACAGGAGAGCTGGGCTCCATGCAAACTCTCAGGCAGCCAGGAAGGAGAGAAGTCCATTCTGGTTGTTGTTGTTGTTGTTGTTGTTGTTGTTTTGGTGCTGGGGATCGAACTCAGGGCCTTGCACTTGCAAGGCAAGCACTCTAACCACTGAGCTAAATCTCCAGCCCCGAAAAGTCCATTCTGGAACAGGAAAGGAAGCAAAGAAAGAGAGATGGTGCTATGGCCCGCTCCTGGAGGAAAGCAGGAATGGTCATAAACACAAGGCAGGGTCTCCTCAGGCCAATGCATGTTCAGACCACTGAGTGAACATGAATCCTACTGAGTGAGTGAATCCTACTGAGAAAGCAATGAGAAACAGAGAGAAAGGGGAGGGGGAGGGTCAGAAGCAGAAACTCAGGGAGATAAACACAGGTGGGAGTATCTCCTTCCCCAGGAGAGGCCAGAGGCAGAACCTGGAGGCCCAAGCAGCAGGGAGACAAGATAGACCTCTAGCTAGAGAAAGACTGGAAGGAGCAAGTCCCAGAAGCAGCTGCTGAGGACCCCTTGCTCCTGTTCCAGGTGGGTACAGCCTAAGGGAGTTTTTAAAAAAAAAAAAAAAAGATGGACACCCAAAGGGGTAACAACTGATTTCTAGGTAGTTTATCAGGCTGGGAGTTCATGTTTTTCCAGATGCGCTCAGGTCATTCTGCCAAAGGTTTTATTGTTCTGAAAATCTGTACCCAGGATGATTAGCTGGAACTTGTAGTGATTGGTCACTAGTGCGAATCCAGCCCCATGCATTTCTGCCAATTTCTGAAACAGGCCTTCATTCAGCTGGTTCCTTCTCCCATTCCCGGGCTTCCCAGGGTGTCCGCGGTTCGCATTTGCCATTCCTGCGGTGGTTGTTATCTTTCTATTGTGCTCGTCTATCTCCAGGCATGAAATAAAGTCTGGAACAGCAGGAGTCGGGTGTCATCTGTGCATCCTCCATCCCCAGCATCGAGTGTTGTGCCCAAGACATAGACAGGGCCCAGGAAATGTGGCAGAATGAATGACTCTGCTCGCAGCGTGATATGCAAGAGCATTAATAAAGCGTGCCTAAAGGGATTAAAGTTCAACAGTTTGCCCTCGTGTTCCACAAGGCACTGCTGCCTATTTGGATAAGTGAGCCAGGCTGCAGGCTGCAACAAAGTGTGAGAAAACAGATCAAAGTTCCCAGCAACTGCATCCACGAGGGTGCCCTGGCCCATCTACCCCTTGGCAGTAAGGCAGACTTTTGTATAGGATTAGAACAAATGGTATCTAAACTCCATAGTCCCAGCTCTCGGTGTTGTAACTATCAGCCTCGGTTCCTATAGTAGCATAAAGGAGGGAGAAGTCAACATTGCCATAAATAATGAGTTAGAGCAGTATTTTAACTCGAGGTGATTTTGCTCCTCGGGTAATGCTTAAAAACATTTTTGGTTGTTACAGTTGTGGAAGAGATTAGGGGTGCTACTAAACATCTTTCAATGCACAAAATGCATCATCAGCCCAAAATGTCAACAGCATTAAGGCCCCAAAACACTAGGCTAGAGACTTGTGCTTGCTCAGAAAGCATCTTCACTTGTCCCTTCTCCATGAAAGAGCCACCTGCAAGCACTGAGGGCTCCAGTTAGCTTACTCTGAAGACTTCCTGAACTCCCTTGTGCCGGGGCTTTGCCCACCTGTGTGCCTCACCAGGAAAACCTGTGTTCTACTTGATAAGGTCTTTCTTACCCATCTAATCAACACTGGCCACCAAGAAGCCTCCCCTGTTCTCTCGACTGTTAGCCATCTTCCTTCCTCTGGCATCAGACCCCTGCAACAGCACAGACACCAGCTCATCTGCTGCTGAGGTCTTTTCGGAGCCTTCCCCTTCCTCCTGCCCTTCTGACACCTTAGCACAAAGCCTGGCTCCTCCAGAGACACCTTTACAATGACAAATCAAAGAGCTTCATAGGCAGATGCATCCAGGGCCTAATACAGCAATCTCTTCCTACTTATCTGGCTTTTCTCATCTGCAAAATGGGCACAACTGAATCCATGTGCCAGGCTTTCCCATATGACTGGAGACACTGTCTGTGCCACGCTGTATGCAGCGGGCAATCAAATGGCCTCATTTTTGCTTGCAGAGCTTAGTAAAGGCCTGATAAATTGAATGTGAAATCAACCTCTCTTGAAAAGAATAAGCTTTCATTTTTTAGTTCTTTGAGAGCCATGCACACTGCCAGGTGGGATGAGAAAGCATCTGGCTTCGAGGTGTGTTTGGAAGACAATATCTGAGACATCTGAGACACCTTCCTGAGACATCTTCCTAATGCACCTTACTCCCTGTGAGAAACCGAATGGGCTCCCTTTCCGTGAGAAAGCAGCGTGGATCCTGCAGCTCTCCAGATCTGATTGTCTCTCCCGAGCACGGATCCACCATCTGGAGCACCTGCTGAACTACCGAGGGAGGCCATCAAGGCCCGGTTCGCACCCTGCCTACAGCTGTATGAAATAGTGTGTGGGTCGTACAGAGAGTCTACCACAAGAACCACCTCAAAAAACAAGCAAGCTAGCTCTTCAGGCCCCCTGTTGTAACTCTGGGAGCAGCCGGTGATACTAGAAGCACAAGGCCAGAGAGGCTGGTGGCTTACAGGCATAGACAAGGAAAGATTCGCCTCCAGGCTACTGTCACTACTCCCACAGAGACAGAGATGCAGATCTGAGATACCCGTGGGCCATCTAGGGCCTCTTTCATCCACTTCCCTACAGGAAAACCATGTGAAAAAGTGCTGCAGGACGCGCAGAGGACATGTATCATCTGTTGGGAGGTTACCCAGGATGCCACTCGCTGATTCCCTCTCTGTCTAGCTTTAATATTGATAGGTAGAAAGTGGGGGAGTGTTATGCACTGAACATGCCCCCTCCCCAGCCTCCAAATTCATATGTTCAAACCCTAACACCCAAACGTGGTATTAGCAGGTGGGACCTTTAGGGCATGATTAGGTAATGAGAGTGGAGCCTTTGCGATGGGATTCGTGTCCTTTTGAGAAGAAGCTTGGTTTCACTCTCTGCTCTCTCTGCTGTGTGAGGACCCACCAAGGAGGCATCTCTGCAAATCAGGCAGCAGACCTTCACTGGAACCCAGCCAGTTGGCACCTGGCTATTGGACTTCCCAGCCTTTAGAACAGAGGGAAATAAAAGTTGTCTAAGTCCCCCATCTATGATATTTTTGTCATAGTAGCCCAAACAACACACTTTTAAGCCAGTTGCATGTGTCCTGTGCTATTACATCAAGGAGCTTAGGGGACGAGACCTACAGAGCCTGTGTGCCCTGCTAACCCTGTAGTTCCTGCCACCTCATCTGCAGGGAAGACTTGCTTCCGAAAGGCAGAAGAGACTGTAAGAAGGTCATCAACTTTTTCTAAAGAAGTACCTCCAGCTGCCCAAAGGCAAAAGGCTGCCCCAGGAGGCTGCAGGCCCCCAGTTCCAGAAGTGTTCAAGAGAAAGTAAGGTGGCAAATCAGGAGAGAAAGCAGAGGGCTGGAGTGAGAGCCATCCACAGACACAGGAATGAAGACGGGAGAAAGCCAGCTGACAGGAGCAGCTGAAAATATTTTATTTCAATGACTCAGAGTTTTACCGCTTTGGAGAGGCTAGACATAGCTAAGCTCTCATCAGACTTAATATGTAAAATATAACCCAGAAACAAGTCAGCAAAAACAAACACCATCTTCACAAGGCTGGGTGGCATGTGGGGCACACAACGTGCTGGGCACGTCCAGGTGCGCCAGAGGCCAAGTTCTACCTGCCTGTCTTTTCTTGTCCTTGTTGTACTTCATTATCCCCGTCTTTGACATGGGGGCAGTCATTGCTTCCCTGCTTATCTGTTGTGAAAATCAGAGGACTGAAAAATTCACAAAAAGGTGAAATAAATGCTTGTACATTGGACGAACTAAAGGATTCTCCTCAGCTGGTAAAAATTTTACCTTCGTTTCCTCCGGAAGCTTCCCCAGTCTTCGTGGCCTGGTCATTTCCCAATGGTAAACACTCATCGCACCAAATCATCATCTTTCAAATACCATAGTCGTTTTCTTATTTCTGTTTATGTGTCCTTTCCTGTTTTCCTCACATGTTAGCCATGAATAGCACATAGACATGTGCTGTGTTCCCTCTGCTATTGTTACCGTGGTCATCCACTGTCACTGTGGCCTCTGGAACATGTCTTCACATACATCAAAAGACTGAACAAATGAATGAACACAAGCTCCATGATGTTAGAAATAAACTGAGGCAAACATCCCCCCAACGAATCACTCAGATATCTCATTATGAAGGTGTCCCCAGGCTGGATAACCAACCGTATGCCGTTTTTAGAGACCATTATCTCTTCCTGAAATTCAGCAGGTTAATGAGGGTGTTCAGTATTTATTCTATTTCTTGGGGCTACAGAATCTTTCCTTATCTAAAAATGACTTAGAAATATGGCTCACACATCCTGAAACATTTAGCAGTTTGATTAGGTTTGCTCTTAGAAAGACAAAGAGAAAAGCTGGGTTTACTATTCAATTTTCAGAAACCACATTTATGTAAGCAGAGCCTGAAAGTAGAATAGCTGGGAGCATTTTAGAAGAACTACAAATGCGGGAAGTTACATGTTATTCTGGGCTGGTGGTGCAATGCATGACAATTATAAAACCTTAATTGCATGGAAATCTAAAGATCTAAGTCTCTTTAATTAAGAGTCCAGTGGTTTCCAGTGAGTATATGCACTATGGTTATTATAGTTATTGGAAAAAATCAGTAAATGGTGCTTTTTGCTCTGCTACCACTTAAATTATGGCCAGCTCCATTTTCTCCAAACTTTGTGAGAATAAAAAAGTTCACAGAACAGTACTTTTAAAATGTGTGGCTCTTATTTATTTATTTTACTTTTTATTCCATGTTCCAGGTTAAATTTCCCTCTTCTCACTGTGAGCTTTGGCTACTAGCGTCATTCACTCAGTCACACACCCTCTGGCAGGAGAACAGGTGGCAGCACAAAGGTAATAGTGCTAGAATGAAGCAAGCACCAAGAAATGAGTTGTTTAAAGGTTTCAGATGACTTAACAATTACTCTCTTTGTGGTTCATATTTAGAGTAAATAACATTTACCCCAGACTGAATCTTTCATCTTAGACATTCATCAGCCTCTGCAGGCTGTGTGCTGGTCTCCTTTCTCCACAATGAAATTTCATCTGTCTTAGAGCCCTTTGTAAGCGGGAGCTTTCATGAGTCCGGCCAAAAGAAAAGGGCTTGAATTTCCTGTTCCTTCCTCCCATCAAGCCCTAATTTCCAAGCATGTTATCCTTTGCCCGACAGCTTGTTGCACTCCATCCCTCCTCTCCCCATGCCCGTTCCGAGGTTAGAAGGCCTTTGCTTTATAGCGTTTACCAAGCATGGGAGTGAGAAAGCTCTCACCTTAAATGGATTTCTAATTGACAGAGGTCACTATGCTGCTGCACACAAGACATCCTTGGAGCTTTTGCACATTGATTATAGTGAAGTCACAGAGGATGTGTGTGAAGACAAGCCCAGGCCCTCAGACTCCCTCAACTGACAGTTTGGAAGCTAAAATCCAGTATCTAACTCAGAGTCTGGAGACTAAACGTGTCCCCCACATTGAAGAGATGACCCGGAAATTATCAGGGATATACATGTTTGCATGCAGACCCCCAGTGCCTTAAAAAGTGTGCTTACATTGTGACAAAAGGAACGAAGTATGCACTGGAGACTGCTCCTAAAAATTTAAGTCAGTAAAAGTGCCATAAATCTGGACCAAGTTCAACATTCCATGCAACTCGGGGCACTCTGCAAAATCCAGCCATAGTGGCACATTAGACTGAGGAAGGCCTCTGTCTGTACTCTCAGGCAAAAAATTCTTAGCTATGACATCCAGACGCCTTGCCTCAGGAAGGTCTCTATCTACCCTAAGCAGGGGTCTTATCTCTACTTTCTTCCACAAAGTTTATGCTCTGGAGGGAGGACTCGTTTGCCATTAGTGCACACTGAAATAAATAAACCGAAAAGAAAGGAGGGGGCCCATGAACCTAAGCTTCCCTGCAAGCATTTGTGGCAGGGACTGGCAGCATCAGCATCATCCAAGACTGAACAGATGTGGAATCTCGGCCCACTCCAGTTTTTCTGAATCAGAACCTACATTCTAACAAGACTTCCCTTGAAAAGCACTGTTCTCAAGTGTCTGAGAAGAGACTTCAGTTCATTTCTGGCCCACATTTCAACCCCTAGACTACAGGTTCCAAGAGGCAATGCCTTTATCTTTATCCCCACCCTAGTAGGATCAATAAATATGTTTGAATGAATGATTGCTCCAGAGACTTTTGTTCCCTTGGTCTACGTGGACTGGACTGTCTGCTTCCAGCTTCAGGAAACATGTTTATAACTCTTGAAATTTGCTCACTAGTTGGCATCTGCGTCTAAGACCAGCCTGTGAAATACTATTGTTTTTAAGCTAACCTCAAATTTAGCAGCATTTTGGAGCTCTAACATGAGCCTTGGGGCACACTTTTGTCTCTGCTTTGTGGAGTTTTAAACCGGTTTTACTAGCAAGAATCACTTCCTGTTTGCTATCAGAAGCCTATATGGCAGACAGGACACATCCTCCTAACACTATTAAACTTCCCCTTGACGGAGCCATGACCCAGCCTGTGTAACATCGTTGAACTTCCCCTGGCAGCACCATGACCCAAACTGTGTAACACTATTGCCTGTGTAGCGTTATTAAATGTCCCCCTGCTAGCATTAGCTACAATCATGATAGCAATCACTGTCCCAAATATCAGTGATAACAGAACATAAACTCTCTTGCTTTCTCAATTACACGTTTTAAAGTAGAGTGGATGTTCTTTTCTAGCCATATTTGGCTTCATTGCAGACCATCATAAAACGAAACCAACCAACCAACCAAACAACCATAACAAAAAGCAAAACAGTCTCAAGATACTGGAAGGGAAGCATAGAATATAAAGAATGAACAACACTCAAGGCAAATATTAATGGTTGTTTCACCTTCTTCATTTTATGTACAGGGTGCATGATAGTCTCAAAGAGAGGAGACCCACTACCTTTAGCTTGCTATTTCTGGTTCCTCACCTGCAGAATAATAGGGTCTCTTCGCCCTCCAATCCAAATCTGAAGTTTGACCCTCCCCCTTAATATTAAATATTGAATGCCCTCCCTGAAGAGCCACTTCCTGTCCCTCTAACACCCTCACACCCTCACACAAGATAGCCTCCCTCACAAGCTATCTCCTTCCAAATACAGATGTTTGTTTACTATCACCCAAATTTATTCTCAATCCTTTAGAATGTTTCTTTATTTTCCCCCTTGTCCTCATGTCGGAGACAGAGCAAACTAATAGAAAAAGTGTGGATTCTGGAGTGACATGCCAGCGATTTGAAACCCCATTCCTATGTCCTGACTGTCTTACGATCTGGGGTAGTTTCTTTAACATCTCTGTATCTCTGTTTCATTCTCTAAAGAATGTATCACATTGGATTATTCTTCAAATTTGGAACAGTTAGTCCATAAGACCATACAGGACAATAGTCAGTGCATAATAACTGCTTCCACTCTACCTGCTAGGCCCACTACTTGGGTCCTGAAGGGTATTCAGAAATCAGGCCCCTGCCTAGTGGAGGAATGAAAGCATTATCACTGCCTACTTCATCTCCTATGTAAGATTAGACCCGTCTCATTCTCGATCCTTCACCTCTTCTTCAAAGGAAGCACA